>CM064492.1:75056677-75079177 GCA_032716605.1 Paralithodes platypus | reverse complement strand
ATTGACCGAGTGACTGTTTTGGTTTGGGGCCATTTTGGCTGAGGGGGTAAATATGTTGAGCCATTTTGGCTCGCAGTTGTTTTGGTCCAGTCTATGACCATTTTCGATTTGCAGCCAAGCGGTAGTGAACGATTTGACTCATTGATAACCACTGAATGTATCGTCTAAATTTGATTAAATTCCGTTCATGCATTTTAGACAAAGTGTCATGTAAATTTTATTGGTTACAGGCCATAACAAATACTGTCTTGTAAACACAGAACTTGATAATATAATGGATTATTTCATTGAGTTATGGTGAGTGTAAATATGAAGAGAAAAGAAGGAGAGGTGATAAATTTACGCTTGGGGAGTGGCCTAGCTAACGGCCAAACCTTTCTAGAAAGGTTTTCAAAAATATTTTGAAAGTCGCGAGGCTCCAAATGAATGAATGAAGACTTGTATGGGGAGAATTTGACCCAATTTTTTTTTACTGAAATTCGGTAGAATATTGATCGGGAATAGCGTGAAAATGGCCGCTAGAGCGTACTCTTAGCAATGTAACCAGCCGTTGTTTGGGGGTTAGTAAGTATCATTAAAATCGGCCTAAAAGTTCTCAAGGTTCTTTCTTTCATGGGGGCTGGGGACAAGAAGTCATTGGATGGTTAACAAAAGTTATTCACTATTATTCTGGTACCAAAAGGTAGTAATAAAATTACATCTAAATCTGTTCATTAGTTTTCAAGAAATATTGCTTATAAACAGACAGGGACGGTCATATGATCTCCATAAACTTCGTTTGACAGGTATAATGACAACAATACATAACATTTGCGAAAGAATGAGTAAAAACACTTTTTGAAAATATAGAGAGAGCGAGGTCGGGAAAAGCCTCGCCTGGACTGGGTGGTTGCCACTGTTCACCCGCCTTTAATATTCACTCCGGGAGTTTTACACCTTTCAACCTTTTCTCTATTTTCAACCCCTCTTTTTTTCTTTTTTCCTTTTTTCCTTTTTTTATCTTTTTTTCTTATTTTTTTTTCTTTTATTTTTACGAACGGCCCGTGTTTTATTTTACAAGTGTGCCGCTGCCTTGCTTTGTTTTTATGTATTGGTATTGTGTATTTTTTGTGTGAAGGTGTTTGTGGTTATTGGTTGCGTGATTTTGTGTTGAGCGTTATTTTGATATGTATTATAAACGATTCTTGTGTTTTGTTTTACAAGTTTGGCGTTGCCTTGCTTCGTTTTATTACCTGTGTGTGTGTATTTTCTGTGAAGGTGCGTGTGGTTGGTGGTTATTTGTTCAAGTATGCGTGTTTCGTTTTTTTGTTTATCAATGGCCGTGTGTTTTGCCTATCTACTTTGTTCCTACAAGTAAGTCTGTGTAGTATATTTGTCAAGTTTACTGCTGCCTTACTTTGTTTTATGTGTGTGTGTGTGTGCTTTATTTTGTTTTATTATTATTATTATTTAATTACATATTTGACGCTTTCTGGTTTCATTTGTGTTTTGTTTATTAATGTCTATGAATGTGTTGTGATGGTTGGTAAAACGAATTGTTATATTTTATTTCAGTGATCCGTGTATTTTTAGTTTACAAGTTTGCCGCGGTCTTCCTGTGTGTGTGTGTGTGTGTGTGTGTGTGTGTGTGTGTGTGTGTGTGTGTGTGTGTGTGTGTGTTAATTTGTTTTAGTATAGCCTACTTAGTTATTCTCCTGGGCCTTTGTGGTTTACAGTTTGGCCGCTGTTTTTCTTCGTTGTATTATTTTTATATATTTGTCTTTGTCAGTGCTCCTGGTTGGTTCTGGTAGTGGTTTATTTGAGTGTTTCTTGTTGAGTGTTGGATGATGTGTATTATTTTGAAGAAGGTTGGAATGGTAGTTAGTTAAAAGATGTTGCAAGATTTGTTATAATCCACTGGTAATGTTTATAACAATGGTGACGTTTATACAGGATGATTACGGCAAATTACATTTTATCTATTTATGTCACACACACACACATACACACACACACACACACACACACACACACACACACTCACTCACTCACTCACTCACTCACTCACTCACTCACTCACTCACTCACTCACTCACTCACTCACTCACTCACTCACTCACTCTATATATAATATACAGTATATACCGGTATTATATACGGTATATATATTGTATATATAATTATGCTTTTACTGTAAACTATATTGTGCGTTTTCTTGTTAAAATTCATATTTCGTTTATCATATACAGTATATACTTCATGAGTAGTATAATATAATTTTATCGCGTTTGAAAATAGTTATTTTATGTGATTATTTTTATACGGTAGGCAAGATGGAAATGGCATTTTTTATGATAATTGGTAGTGGTAGACATTGCGCAATGAATATTCAGTGTAGTTATATAAAGTGGGGATATATATATATATATATATATATATATATATATATATATATATATATATATACCGTGTATATATATATATATATACTGGTATATACTGGTATATATACTGTATATATATATATATATATATATATATATATATATATATATATATATATATATATATATATAGAGAGAGAGAGAGAGAGAGAGAGAGAGAGAGAGAGAGAGAGAGATCAAAGTGGGTACTGGTATTTAGTGTTTTGCGTAGATACATAAAGTGTGTATATGTGTGTGAGAACAAAACTGGTATGGAGTGTTTTTGTAGATATCAAAAGTGTTGTGAGAGAACAAAACTTGTATTAAGGGTTTTGTGTAGATATAAAGTGAGACAGACAGACAGACTTAGACTTAACGAAGCACAAATTATATCATCTATGGAATACTCTGCACTCTCTTGGGGTGGTGCAGCCAAGAAACATCTCTGCATTATCGATAAAATTCAAGACCGCGCCAGGCGTATAATTGAAGACAATCAACCTCCAACTCATTCCATTGATAGCCTTCAGCATAGAAGAAATGTAGCAATACTGTGCACATTATTTAAAATACAAACACAGTCTATTCCACACTTACAGCCAATGAGACAACAGCGGAATCCTCTACGCACCACAAGAAGAGTACAACAAGCACCATTTGCTCTTGAGGAGCCTCGCTGTCATAAATCTCAGTACCAACGGCGATTCTCTTACAGATACTCCATTTTGTGGAATAGATTATTATGATTTGGCTTAAACGGTACTGGGGCATGCCACAGGAACGTTTCCAGACGGTACCCAACCTTTAGGGATTAAATAGGATATATCGGTTTTTCATGGAATACCCGGTATGTAATGGAAGTTGAACAATTTCATGTGAGTGGTTTATGTATAATATATTCAATGAAGAGGAGCAGTCTTGTTTCATAGGTTAACCTAGAACCCTACACCTAATATGAATCAAGGCTATTATAATTTATCTGATTTGATAGCTATGCCAGAAGTCTGTGTATCATGATTATTATTTGATTAGCCCGAATCCATTTATTGAAGAAAGCTTATATTGAAACAGGAGCTAGCATAACAATACAACGGACTATTGAAGCACAGGAATAGAGGTCCGAGGTGCTAAGCTTAAAAACAAGCGAGAACGGAACGGTATAAAGAAGTTTAGAAATTGTTATATATACAGTATACAGTATATATATATATATATATATATATATATATATATATATATATATATATATATATATATATAATATAATATTCAGTATACAATCAAGCAAATATCAGAAAAAGGTAATTTCAGAATACTAATATACTTTATAGATGGAGCGAGAGAAAGGTCATTGGTGTAGTTACTGTAGTTGGTATTGATGTGGATGACGTGACTTTATAACAGTGGACATTGATGTACTTGGTATTGATGGGGTTGACGTGCCTTTATAACAGTGGACATTGATGTACTTGGTATTGATGTGGTTGACGTAGCTTTATAACAGTGGACATTGATGTACACTGGATCAAAGAAGTATCTGCACCCCTACACTGATTATCTGTGGTGTGTACAGCTCGGTAGGGTTAGCACCTCTGCCTGAAACTATATCCATGTGTCAGAGACGATCCTCTCTGACACATGGATATAGTTGCAGGCAGAGGTTCCTACCCTAGCGAGCTGTACACACCAGATAATCAGTGTAGGGGTGCAGATACTTCTTTGACCGAGTGTACTTGGTATTGATGGGGTTGACGTGGCTTTATAACAGTGGACATTGATGTACTGATGTAGATGAGGTGGCTGTGTACTTTATTGCCTAATCCAGATTAGGGCGTCTTAGGTTGCTTTGCTCTTGGTTTGATATGAAGATTCTAGTTTATCTGTAAAATTCAGGTAATATATATTAACTAAATCACGATAATTAAGATTCTGTGATGGCTACTTGATCTGGTTAGGCATACTTTCTGACTCATTATTGGCAGTATTGTAGATTGGTTGCATGCGATCAGTTAATGCATACTAATTAACTCGTGGTAGATAAGCGTCTGGGTTAGCAATGTGATCTGGTTAGGTATAATTTCTGACTAATTTTAGCGAAGATTGTAGGTTAGCTGTAATATCAGGTAAAACATATTAAACTAACTTTCCAATTCTCTCCCTTTAACCCCTACACATAATGCTGCCAGAGAGCGGCACACACACACACACACCCCGTGTGTGTAGGCCCGTAGCCTAGTAGGTAGAGCTCTCGTCTCACACACGAGGGGTCGGGGGTTCAATCCCTGGCCGGGCGGAGACAAATTGGGCTTGTCTCCTTTCATGTGTTAGCCTCAGTTCACCTAGCTGTAAATAGGTACCTGGAATAAGTGGACGACGTTGTGACGTCCCATCTGGGGTTGGCAAAAATGGTACAAGGCGAGATGGGTATCATATGGTTCACCTAAGCTGATGGCTACCTAAGCCTTCGGGCGAGACGGTACCGTCTATAGTGAGAATGGTACCATACAGATCCACCCTAAGCCTTCGTTTCCAATGTCGCCAATTGGCTAAAATACAGACTACACACACATCCACAGCTATTCCAACAGTACATAAAACACTTAACATGCATTTCACGCAATACATTCCCAGTTAAGGAGGCGCGATAATAATGAGCTTAGCTCGCATTGCGTGGATTCCCCTTGACGAACAAGTAACTGAGAAACTGAGTAACTGAGTAACACACATACACACGGTGGCCGAGCGCGCTTAGGACACTGTATTGGGAGCTCTAGCTCTGGTGTCGGGGGTTCGATCCCACGCGCCGGCAGGGGAAGTTCTCTAAAAAAGAAAAATTCCCTAGCCGTGAAGGCAAGGTCTGGATGGACCGCCTCGGGGGGCCCACACAGTCTTCTGCCCACATCCTACTCCCTCGGGAGTATGTAGGCGGTCTCGTTAGCAGCCAGGATAAGTCTGTTGATCCCTTAGGATAAGATCTAAGTTTAGTCTGTATTTTCAGCCCCATTGGCTGCTTGCTTGAAATATACCGATTAGTATTATTTTTATTATTACACACACACTCCTGTAGGTAGTAGTTGCAGGCAGTGTTGTCCGCCCGTGGTCACGCTGATGCGCCACCACTAGTACATTCCATCTGCCCGTCTCTGCGCCAGCTGGTCCATGATGCTGTTGCTAGCGGCGCGGAGGTGGTAGTGGGGCAGTTTGGGTTGATCAGGTAGTGTCCAGAGAAATTTGTCCAGTTGATTTTTAAATTTCTCGAGACTTGGTTCAGTTGAGTCACGCAGATATCTGGGTAGGGCATTAAAGAGAAGAGGTCCTCGTGTCGCAAAGGCAAAGAGCGTCTTAACTCTGGTGGCTGCTCTGGGGTGTACCCGCTGTATGTGGCAGAGACGGCACAGTCGTTGATGGATGTGAAAACCTATATTAAGGTTGTTGGTTGTGATGCCAATCAATATTTTGTAGACATATAAGATGGCATATCTGTCCCTGCGTCTTTCTAATGAGAAAAGCTTGAGAGTTTCCAACCTTCCCCAGTAGTCTAGGTGTTGGACGGCAGAGATTTTATTGGTGAATGAGCGTTGAACTGCTTCTGAGTAATTGCTTCTCTCCCACCTTCCATGGGCTCCATAGCTGACAGCAATATTCCAACAGTGGAATGACCAGTGGCTTGTAGAGCGTCAGCATGGGGATCGTGTCACGTGTTTGGAAGGTTCGTAGGATCCATCCAGCTTGGTTACGAGCATTCTTTGCCACATTGGTTATATGCATTCCAAATGTACCATCTCGGCTGAGTGTAATGCCAAGATCTTTTACATAATCATTTGTATCAATGCAAGAGCCGTCATCTGCTGTGTATGTGTGGATATTCATATTTCGGTCTGCACTGTAGTTCATGTGTTCAAATTTGTTATTATTAAAGGACATGTTGTTTTGCTCTGCCCATGAGTAAATTGTAGTGAGATGTGCCTGAAGTAAATCTGCATCTGTTTTAGAAGACACTTCCCTTAATACACGAGTGTCGTCAGCAAAGGAGGCGACAGACGAATGCATGACATGTTTATTTATGTCTGATATGTGCAGCAAGAAAAGTATAGGTCCAAGAACTGACCCTTGTGGCACCCCACTAGTAACGATGGATGGCATGGACACTGCACCACCAACCGCTACAGCTTGTTCCCTGTCAGTGAGGAAACAGTGCAGCCACACCCCAAGTTTTCCTGAGATTCCTGAGTCTCGTATCTTGTGGAGGAGTATGCCGTGGTCTACCTTGTCAAATGCTTTTGCAAAATCAAGGTAGACCACGTCGATAGCATTTTTATTTTCTAGCCCTTCTATAATTTGTTCATGGTGAGCTAACAGTTGCGAGAGGCACGAGTGGCGCTCCCGAAACCCATGCTGGTCCTTGTTTATTATGTTGTTTTCTTCAAGGTATATGGACATATTTTTAACTATTAGCTTTTCGAGGATTTTGATGACATGCGAGGTTAAAGCAATAGGTCTATAATTGTTTGCTTCACCCCAGACTGGGAAATTAGTGTTGCGGATCTACTTGCCCTGGGCTAGTGTCTTCTGAAATGTACTTGCCCTGACAGTTTTTTCACTTGCCCTGTCATATTTTTTACTTGCTCTTAATACATTTTAAAGAATTTCGCTAGATAAGTACCGGTACCACATATATTCACAACCATGCCACCAGCTTCTATAAATTAGTTAGTTTATGTCCACAGTACCGTACTTATTGAGTTTTGGGAAACTCCTGCATTACTAATGTTTTGGACATAGCAATAGTATTTGTTATTGCACGTTGATGGGAAAAACGTTGAATATAAGAAGAGGACATTGAAAGTGTCCATTTATTAGGTTATTTACATCTCTCCCTCTTCAATTTAAATGTTTGTTCTCCACTCTCTTTGATTATTTTATATCAAAGAAAGTCTTAACCCGACCCTCGTGTCAAAACCTCAAATTGTGAACGTCGACACATCTTTTGTGCTAATAAAGAATAATAAAGGTACAAAAATAATACTTGCGTTAATATACAGACCTCCAGCTCAATCAGTGCAAACTGACCGAGAAATTTACGAACAAATTGCAGATGTAAGTAACTCACAAGATACCGTAATTTTTGGCGACTTTAATTTACCTGTGACCAAGTGGGGCGATACTCTTACTTCACACTCCGGACATGACTTGTATACGAACTTGCAAGAGAGTTCGCTTTATCAATTTGTTCGAATGCCGACCCGTGGTAATAACGTTCTTGACATTGTACTTGCAACAAAAGAAGAATTGATAGAGAATTTGAATGTTGGTGATGAATTCAGTAACAGCGACCATCGTACGATAACTTTCACTTTAAAGTTTACTAGTAACGAACCAAATAGTAGCATCGAAAAAGTCCCTAATTTCAAGAAAGCAAACTTCCATAAACTTAGAGCTATGTTTAAAGAAACTGACTGGAGCTTTTTAATTAACAATAACGACATAAATACATCTTGGAAGTTATTCGAAACCACTTACCTAAAAGCAGTGCAAGACTGCATACCATCGAAAATACGGCGTCCAGGCCATAATAATAAGCCCAAATGGTGGAATAAAGATATTTCAAACTGCCTGCTTGCTAAAAAATGTGCTAATGATAGATTAAAATCCTCACAAAATGACGAAGAACGGGTGAAATTTGTAGAGCTACGACGCAAAGCCAAAAAGTTAATTAAGCAAAGTAAAAAGACCTTAGAGTTACATATTGCGAATCAAAGTAAAACAAACCCGAAAGAATTCTATAGTTATATCAGAAAGAAAAAAGTAGTTACTTCAACTGTTGGACCGTTAGTCGATGAAAAAGGAGAATACACCAAAGACGAAGTACAAATGAGTAATGCCCTCAATACCTTCTTTGCATCAGTTTTTACAACAGAAGACCTCAGTGATATCCCTACACCATCGCCGATTCAGATTGATAATTCAGATGTTCTAAGCAATATCACCGTTACAGAGAGAGAAGTATTGAATTGTTTAGATAAACTCAAGGTAAATAAAACGCCAGGACCTGATACAATCTCGCCTAGAGTTCTAAAGGAAGCTAAGAATGAGATCTCCAAACCACTGACATTACTATTCAATAAATCCTTGCAGTCTGGAACTATGCCTGATCAGTGGAAGCTAGCCAACGTAACACCGATATTAAAAAAAGGCAGCAAATCCCTACCCAGTAACTATCGTCCAATTAGCTTAACCTCAGTTGTATGTAAAATGCTAGAAACGGTCATACGAGACAGACTCGTAAATCACTTAGAGGAAAATAACATACTTAAAGATACTCAACACGGCTTTCGTAAAAAACGTTCCTGTTTAACAAACCTCTTAGACTTCTTCCACGATATCCTCAACCTCTACGATGAGAGTAAAGCTGTAGATATTATATACCTTGATTTTCAAAAGGCCTTTGACAAAGTTCCCCACAAACGTTTACTGCTAAAACTAAAAGCGCATGGAATACAAGACGGTGTTGAAATGGATAGAAAATTGGCTCCGCAACAGAAAGCAAAGGGTAGTCATAAACGGTAAGGCATCTAAATGGACCAATGTAAGTAGCGGGGTACCCCAGGGATCGGTACTAGGACCAATTCTCTTTCTAATTTACATCAACGACATAGATGAGGGTCTCACCTGCACAATCTCAAAATTTGCTGACGATACAAAAATTGCAAATAGCGTACTCTCAAAAGAACAAGTTGACGATATGCAACACAATCTAGATAAATTGTCATGTTGGGCCCAAATTTGGCAAATGAGTTTCAATGCGGATAAATGTAAAGTACTACATGTCGGATACCTAAATGAGAAAGCAAACTATTCGATGAATGGCACTCAGCTTAAGAATGTAAACAGAGAAACTGATCTGGGAGTAACAATATCGAGTAACCTAAAACCGAGTCAACAATGTTCAGAAGTTGTTAAGAAGGCAAACAAAATAATTGGCTTTATAGGCAGGTCATTTGAGCATAAATCCAAAGAAGTTATCCTAACCCTTTACAATTCCTTAGTCCGCCCTCTTCTGGAATACTGCGTTCAATCCTGGTGCCCTTATTACCAAAAAGATATAAACAAGCTAGAACGAGTTCAACGTAGAGTTACCAAAATGATACCTAGCCTAAAGAACAAACCATACGAAGAGCGTCTTAGAGAATTAAATCTATTTCCTTTAACCCAGCGCAGATTAAGAGGCGACTTAATTCAAGTGTTCAAAATCATCAAAGGCATCGACAATATGAACTGTAGTAAGTACTTCACTATCGACCAATCTAATTACACGCGGGGAAACGGTTGCAAAATTATTGGTAAATCTTTTAACTCGCACGAATCTAAGAATTTCTTCTTCAATCGAGTTGTCAACTTGTGGAATGGGCTTCCCCGAGACGTTATAGACTGCAGCACCGTTGATTCATTTAAATTCCGCCTAGACAAATATCTCGCATCAAACCCGCGACTGACTGCGTTTGTAAATGAATAACTTTATCCTCCCCTCAGTTACTAACCCATATGTCCCCTACTAACTTCCTAGTCCTGCCACGTTAGTGGCAGGGCAGTAGTTCCCTTTCCAATGTTCCCTTACCCACTCTAAACCACTGTTTGGACACTTGATCCTCAGTGTTTTGGAGGACAAGCAACCTAGAAGGGTCACTAGATCTGTTGTTGCTTGATTTCCTTTGTACTCCTTTGTACTCTTCTCTTTCTTGGATTACGGTACTACCACTTTATCCCCTCACTCCAATATATATATTATAGTTTATTATATTTAGATTCTCCTATTGATAATCCTTTCAAAGCTCCTTTGGTAAGGCTTTATTTTGTCAACATATGATATGTTCTCATAACTGTCTCTAATATTATCTTTCTTTTCTAACATTTCTCATAACTGTCTCTAATATTATGTTTTTTTTCTAACATTTCAATCGTTATCTATTGTTTTGCATTGTCAATCCACCTTCCTTCATCAGGGCCTCAGACTTTTTATCATAAATGTAAGTGCATTAAGACTTAATTATTTTCCGCCTATAAGCATTAGCTCCCTGACACTTTTATAGTCAAAATAACATTTCAAATAAACATACTGTTCCTTGTAAATATTGATCTCTCATTTTACATTACATAACGTAATAGGTTATTCTCATTAAATGTACCTTC
The DNA here is from genome assembly GCA_032716605.1 of Paralithodes platypus. Classification (NCBI taxonomy): domain Eukaryota; kingdom Metazoa; phylum Arthropoda; class Malacostraca; order Decapoda; family Lithodidae; genus Paralithodes; species Paralithodes platypus. The sequence continues at coordinate 75,068,588 of CM064492.1, read as the reverse complement.
TCCCATCTAGGCTTCTGTCCAACTTCCATGCCCTACAAGCGTTCCGTTGATGAATATTAATTTTTACGCTGTTTCACGTCTTCAGTTTTTTCTTGGGCCTGAAACCAGTGCAGTGTCATCAATAAATGGTTTTTATATGGGATTAGGTGTCAGCCTACTGATTCTCATACTTTAGTCCTTTCAGATTTGTTTATCACTATTTGCATCGTACTGTATGTAATCTTGTCCGTAATTCTTTCCCCTCGGATCTCAGGCATTGACTACAAATAATTGAGTGAAACAATTATCATGACAACTTACAGAATTATCCTTATACTAGGTTACTGAGTGTTAGTAATGCAAGAGAGAGGAAAATTATGTTATTACCTCTTTACCTTTCTCCTGCCCTTGAAAATGTTGCTGAATGACTAAATATAATCTATAATAATTATTATATTATTTAAACTAAATATTTGCGAAATACAGCCGGCTCTGCTACTTTACTGTTCTTATAACACCAAGACAGGATCAAGTCACTTTTGATAATGAACTAGAACACTAGGTCTTGGTGTCTCACAAGTTAGTTCATGTAGGTTTTATTGAAATTTAGTTAAAATATAATCATATTTGTGTATATTAATCTATTTATTTCGAATTTGTCTTCCTTATTAGGCTATTATATCCTTATCTTATTAGATAATATCCTACCATTTCATCATAAACGATTTTGTACAGCCAAATCTACCCTAAGTTATCTTAGTAAACCAAAAACAAATGTATCGTATCTTAACCTAAGTTGATCTAGCTTTCCTAACTCAAGATATCTTAATTTGGCCAAATTACAGTCACTCTAACATTGCCCTATCTAAGCTACCGTAGCCTAAGTAACTTCTCAAATTTCCTCATCTTAACATCCCTGCCCTCTTTCGTGGTTAGCTATGTATGAACATTATTTAACCTACAGTAATTGATGACTTCCAAAAGAGATTGACAGTAAAGTTAACAAAAAATATATATATATTTCTCAATTTCCCTCATCCCTATAAACTTCTCAGCTATTGTTGTTTACCATCCTTGAATATTGAATATTGTTAAAACAGGCAAAACCATACATAAATCTTAATTTTCAATGAATCTATAAACGATCAAAATAATGCTAACCTTTATGGTTGACACGTGTAGCTTATAAAATTGACTACGGCGTAAACACCCCATACTGCTAGGAACAACAAGCCTTAGTCAAAGTCACATTTTTATTGAATCACATTACAAATTCATAGTTCATTACTAACGTAAACCAGAGAGAGAGAGAGAGAGAGAGAGAGAGAGAGAGAGAGAGAGAGAGAGAGAGAGAGAGAGAGAGAGAGAGAGAGAGAGAGAGATGCATTTGCATTTGCATTTGCTGCATCTGTTGCACTAAAAAATGTACCGTGGTATCATTTTGGGGAGATTGATTTACCCATTGAGTTTAAACACTCCCTCCTCCTTTCTGAACCATTACATATAGGTGGGTGTAGGTATTTGCACTTATCACCATGTTTACATCCCTTTACGGGATCACGACCGTTTATCTTGTACCTATTACATAGGCTTGGGTGAGCAAAAGGGCAGTCACGTCCTTTTCGGCCAAATTTACACTGATTATATTTGTAGTAGTAGCATAATTTATTTTACTTTCATCATTTTGAAGATTTCTATCATTTGTTTTATTTGTTATGGGTGGTGTGCCACTTTGTTCTCCGGAAAAAGGTTCATCACACTTACCACCGTTTTCAGTGGTGGTTTCCTTGTCGTTGTTTGGCTGTTTAGCCTCACTTTCCTTTTCTTTTTCCCTATCCAGTAGGGTATAGACGAGCGCAAACTGCCGGTCGCCTTGTTCACCCAGCTGTTGTTTAACACATCCCTCACAGGTGTACTGACTCCTTGTGTTCAGAACATTCACGATGGCATAGACAGGGAGGTGTGTGCAATTGGCATGTACCATATATATTGTTTACACGTTCGGCATTTCAAACACTCTAACAAGCACTGGCTGTTACATGCTAAACAGTTTGTGTCTGCAGGAGGCAAGTTACTTTCGGGTATAGTACTCATGTTGCACTGTATATTTTCCGGTTTCACTAATTTACCTGCACATGCCTAAACTAATTAAGGAACAAATGCAAGTCACTGGTAATTATAAACTAGCGATGAGGGTACCGGTAGTGGTAGTTAGGCTGGTAACCGGCAGGTGGTGCTGGCTGTCAGGGCAGACGGCAGGATATGGTATCAGGTTTTCACTAATATTTCAATAATCACTGGCCTATATTCGTTCCAGACAGCTTCACAGCCGCCGCGGTGTTTCGATGTTTATCTAGGTAAAGTCAGAGTACCGCAACTTCACTACTTTCGAAGATATTGATGAAAACAGAGGAGCGCGGGAGTCACTGTTCACACCGGGCACCGCCAACACACACACACACACACACACACACTCTTTTTACGAACTGAACTGAGATTGTGTTGATAGGAAAATGGGGATGTTAAATATTGGCTATGATAAATATACATAACTGATATCAGCAGCATTAATAATTATCTATGAAGTATAATATATAAATGTCTCTGAATCGGTGTCAGTGGTGACCGGACAACTCAATCAATAGACTCTATTTATGCCTTATGTATTAGAGGACGCATTTTTACACTATATTTTGGGTATCATTAGACGATTTTATACAATTTAAGATGGATCTCTGGGAGTCAAAGGAGTAAAAGCCATCTCAATTAAATTTTAGCTCCCACAATTTCTTCCTAAACTGAATAAATCGTCTAATAATAGCCAGCATAAACAGGGGTTAACCAGTAGCTCTCAACCAGTGCCAACTTAACCAATACAATTGAGATAGTTTTGTTTTCTTCCCATGTGTATGAAGGAGACAAAAGGCAAAGCTGCCCCAATAGTTGAAAGAGTGACAGGGAGCCAAATTCAAGGTACACTAGAGTCAAAATGTCGGGACACACGGAGTTTGAAGCAGTATAAGTCATATGATGAGGGAAAGGCATATTCAGGGAGAGTTTCAGAGCTTGTTGAGTAGAAGAAAGGTTGGTAAAATTAGTTCATTCTTGGGTTAGAGAGTTGGACAATAGGGATGGGAATGTGTTGAAATGCGGGTGTCCCATACTATCCGTAAGGGAGGGGTTATGCACTCGGAAAGCTGTGAAGAACATTTATTGTAATAGCGGTAGAAGAGTGAAAGAGATGCAACATTGCGGTGTGTAGAGAGAGATTGTAGGGAGTTAGTAAGAGGAGGTGAATTTATTAGATAAAATGCTTTTGACTCTACCTTTTCGAGAAGTGTGATATGGGTGGAAGCTCCCCACACATGCGAACCGTACTCGATATGCCTACATGGGCGTACAGTGCCCCTGTACAGAGCAAGAAGCTGTACTGGGGTGATGAACCCACGGAAACTGTTGAGCACACCGTCCTAACATCTGGGAAGCTGTTTTTTTTAGCAAATGTGGTTAAGTTAGATTACGACTTAAATCCTGTAGTAAATGTGTATTGTGTTAGGCCATCTTTTTCTGTGGATGCCATTTTGGTCTCGTAATTATTAATCAACGCGGTTATGTATTGTTTTTGAGCATGAAGAATTGTTATCTAAAGACCAAACTAACGTATAAAAGGTGTCCCGCGAGTTACTTTGGATGTTTAAGGATATTCCATGCGGGGAGGCAGATAGTTTTTCTGGACCCCCTTCTCCCTAATGTTTAGGCCCACTAGTTTTGAGATTATAAGACGTTCGGCCCATTAGTTTGGCGATTTTAACACCTTTCGCCCCATTTCGTTGTCAATTTTAATATCTTTCTTGCCATTTAGGTGTCGATTATTTCCTGGTAAGCGATAGCGACCCTGAAATTTTAAGAGGAATCGACCTTCGGCCGGGACATTTTTCTACCGAAAAATGTACAAATTTATCTTGAAGGGGAGTCTAGGGGGTGTTTTTCTAAGCTTGATGGAGGTCTAGGGAGGAAACAAAAAATATATATGACTAAATGAATTAATAGACCAAACAAACGGCCAGTCTCCCCTTAATCTAAAATGTCTGATCTCTGTTATTATAGAGCCTCTTTTTAACCCTTCCAAGATCCGATTACGCATATATTTTCTGCTCTGCCTATTATTTGATGATTTTATTCAGTTTAGGAAAGGTATATGGAAGTCAGAGGGTTAATTGAGATAGTCTTTACCCTTATAATCCCCACAGACCCTTCACAATCGTCCAATAATAGCCAGAATAGATTGTCCAAATGCGTGACACTCTTCAAAGGGTTGCATCTACCGGTTGAATTGTCCGGTGACCGATATTAGTACGGTACGTGTTAATGGGGGTCACCGTTTTTTTTTTTTTTTTTTTTTTCCCTCTACTTTTCTCTCTTTCCCTGGCTTGTATCCATTCGGCCCCATTCAGCCAACTGTTTTTAAGACGTTTATCCCTATCCAGGTGTCGATATTGCGAGCCAGCATTGTATGGAGAAATCCGGCTTCGCCGGAGAAATTTTTCTATCGAAAAATTTACAAATTTAACTTGCTGTCCAAACAAAAATATGGTTCCATGTCATCTCAACCAGTAGACCATTTCAACCAGTAGCTCTCAACCAGTGCAAAATTAACCCAGACCAACCAAACCAGTGCCAAAATAAAGTACTAAGCTAACCTAACCTAACCTAACCTAACCGTATTGGTTGATTTGGTACTGATTGAGAGCTACTGGTTGAAATGGTCTACTGGTCGAGTTGACCGGTCACCCAAAAATATATATATGCTGGCTCGCCAGGAAAATATTGACACCTGGATGGGGGGGGTAAACGTCTTAAAACAGTAGGCTGAATGAGGCCGAATGGATACAAGCCAAGGAGATTTGTATACGTTTGCCCCATTAGATAGGAATTTTGGGATCTCTCTCCTCATTCTATTGCCATTTATAATGTAAAACTTGCAAAATAAACAAACCAAAACTTATACGAACACAGTAAAAAGAAAAAATAACTAATCAAAATAGCTATGTGGAAACAACGCTTAAGTAAAATAATAATTTATATATAAAATAACACAATCCACCACATAGGGTGTACATTACTACATGAACAAGTTAATCTGGTTCCCAAGCAAACTAATCGCACACATAACAACGCACTATCGTCATTTTCCTAGCGAGCGATAGCTAGCCTGTAATTTAAGAGGAACGGGCTGGACATTTTTCTATCGTAAAATGTACAAATTTATCTTGGTATTTTGTTTAAGCTTGATGAAGGTCTAGGGAGGAAACTAACAACAAAGGTAATAATGATAATAAGAAAATAAATATATAAACAAATCAATCCGACCATCCCCCTTAACCCCTTCCGTACCGGCGACGTATTATTAAGTTTGTTCTAGCTATATTTAGACGATTATGTGCAGTTTAAGAAGGATCTGTGGTGGTAAAAAGGGTTAAGTGAGATAGTTCGAAACCTGTTGATTGCTGGAGGCCCTTTTTAAGCTGAATATAATCATCTAATAGTGGCCACAATATGATGAAAAGAACGTCACCGGTACTGAAGGGGTTAAGGGGAGATTTCTACTTGAGGGATTATTTTCTGGACCCCTTTCTCCCTCATGTTTAGCCCCATTGTTTTTGAGATTTTAAGATGTTCGCCCCATTAGTTTGTCGATTTTAAGAACTGTTGCCCCATTTTAAGACCTTTTTTCCCATGTAGGTGACATTTTTTTCCTGGCGAGCGATAGCGAGCCTATAATTTAAAATGAATCGCCCTTTGGCCGGGACATTTTTCTACCGAAAAATTTACAAATTTATCTGGAAAGGGGTCCTAGGGTGTGTAATTTTAAGCTTGATGGAGGACTAGGGAACAAGCTAAAAACCTCCCCTTAAGCCAGCGTTTTTTGTCTTCCCTTTTGGTATCGTACTATACCGGTACCAGGCTATCACATGACGCGCCATTCTCCGTGATCCTGATATCCGATATAACCAAAGTATATACAGTACACTGGATAATAATATACTTTGGATATAACTTCCCGGGGCCTACTGGTTACAGAATATTGGGTTCCTTCTTTGTAACATGTACAGTCGCGCTAATAAGTGATGTCTCGGCACCAAGTATGTTTTGATCAATAATTGGTATCAGTAATATCAAAGCTTCATTTCTTCATATCGAGTGAAATATACAAACATGTTCCTACACTTACCCACCCTATTCAACATCTGACAGACATTAATACAGCACAGAGCAAGTCAAACGTAATGACAGTCGGGAAAAGACTTATTAGCGCGACTGTACATTGATTATCCGCCAACTCCTCGGTTATGAGAGGCCTTTTCAGAGATTAACCCCTTTTGCACCATGACGCCTTTTTACCTTTCTTTCTAAAAAAAATATTGTTTGCAGTTTAAGAAGGACCATTGTTACTGAGAGGGTTTATTGAGATCGTATTTACCCATTTGAGTCGTATAGGTAGATTATAAACTAAAGAATAATATTATCGTCTAATGGTAGCCAGAATGTGATGAATATTACGTAATGGTGTTGAAAGGGTTAATATAAACTGGGGTCGATTTTTTTCATGGCGAGCGATATTGACACTGCAATTTAGGAAAAACCGGCTCTTGACCGGAACATTTTGCTACCGAAAATTTTACAAATTTAGCTTGAAGGGAGCGTGGAGGGCTTAAAAAATCGTAATGGCAAAAACACAATAATAACATCACCACTACTACTACTACTACTACTACTACTACTACTACTACTACTAGAGTTTAGTAAAAATAGTTTAGAGTTGTCCAGTATACAAGGAAAATAAAGGTAAATATTGTGGTGAAGAGGTTTAACCCATACAGTACCAGGAACGTCTTTTTCATCCTATTCTGGCAACTATTAGACGCTTTTATTCAGCTAAAGGAAGGACCTCTAGCCATAATAAGCCTTCAAACTATCTGAACCAACCCTTCTAACTACCACAGATCTTTCTAAGCTGCAAAATATCGTCTAAATATAGCTAGCACGAAATAAAACACACGTCGCTGGTACTCAAAGGGTTAATCGAGGTAGTTATTGAACCCTTCACTATGAGACGTCTTTCCTAACCTGAATATAATAATCTTCTGTTTGCCAAGATGATTTAAGGGGAGGTATTTAGTTTGTTCCCTAGACCTTCATCAAACTTAAAATTACACCCCCTTGAGTCCCTTTCAAGATAAATTTGTACATTTTTCGGTAGAAAAATGTCCCGGCCGAAGGTCGGTTCCTCTTAAATTACAGGCTCGCTATCGCTCGCCAGGATAAAATCGACACCTGAATTGCACGAAAGGTCTTAATATGGGGTGACAGTTCTTAACATCGCTAAACTAATGGGGCAAACGTTTTATAATATCAAAAGCAATGGGGCTAAACATGAGGGAGAAGGGGTCAAGAAAAAAATCCCTCAAGTGGAGATCTCCCCTTAAATGGTAATAATTGGTTAGGAATGATTATAAGAAGTTTGGGATTGGTTAGCATAGAAGAACGGAGGAAAAGTTATACTAGGTTAGGAGACTCGAATTACAGGCTCGCGATACACCTAAAGGGCATGAAAGGTCTTAATTTTGACAACAAATTAGGCAAAAGGTCTCAAAATCGCCAAATTAGTAGTAACGAACGTCTTAAAATCTCTGGCTTTACCGTCGGTGGCCGTTTTGACATGAAACCGTAGGAGGAATATCTATATTTTTATCTATATCTGTCTTTATCTATCTTTATCCATATCTGTATCTATATCCTTATCTATATATATATATTTTTGTTTTCTATATATTTTTCTATATCTTTATCTATGTCTATATCTTTATCTATATATGTATCTATCTATATATGTATCTATATCTTTATCTATATATGTATCTATATCTTTATCTATATCTAGGCTTCGCTTGGCCTCTGCTCTCATCTCCGTATCACTACCCTTTAGCCGATAATTATAGTCTGTTGTTTGTTTTTCACCTGACGGTAAATTGCCATCTCGCCATCCTTATTACTCGGCTATTACCAAGACTCTGGAGCGAAATGTGTTGCTAATAATGTAAACTTAGCAATAATACGACGCAGAGACATAACAGTATCTTAATTGTCCGGTAAGGGGGGTGACCTGTTTTTGTTCTGTCCTTTTCTATCTTTCTCTGGCTTGTATCCATTTGGCCCCATTCAGCCTACTGTTTTAAAACGTTTATCCCCATCCAGGTGTCAATTTTTTACTGGTGAGCGGTAGCGAGCCAGCATATTTTTTTTATTTTTGTTTGACAGCAGGCTAAATTTGTAAATTTTTCGATAGAAAAATGTTTCCGGCGAAGCCGGATTTCTTCATATAATGCTGGCTCGCTATCGCTCGCCAGGAAGAAATCGACACCTAGATGGGGATAAACGTCTTAAAATAATTGGCTGAATGGGGCCGAATGGATACAAGCCAGAGAAAGATAGAAAAGGACAGAACAAAGCAGGTCAACCCCCTTAAGTATCGAATAATCAGCAATGAAAACTTAGCAATAATATGACGCAGGGACTTAGCAGTTTCGTATTTGTCCTTGAAGGGGATAGTGGATATGTGTTTGGGTCAATTCATTTATATTTTATTTTCCTAGCTAGAACTTCATCAAGCTTAAAAACAACACTCCCTACACCACCCCCGCCAAGATATATTTGTACATTTTTCGATTTAAAAATGTCCCGGCCAAACGCCGGTTTCTCTTAACCCTTTCACGCTTATGACGCAATTTTTGAGCCTATTAGGGTTGCTTTAAAGCCTTTGTTACCATCAGGGGTATTTAGAAACCTTTGGTTTAGTTACTTCAACCTCTGCAGTTGTCTTTGAGTTAGCTGTGGGAAGAAAACTAATTTTGGAGAGGTAATTATAAGAGTGAGAGAACTCTATTTCTTATTGCTAATCTGGCAACCTCTGCGTCATAAAAGCGTGAAAGAGTTAAAATTACAGGCTCGCTATCGCTCGCCAGGAAAAAAAATGACACCTAAATGGCACGAATAGTCATGATATTAATATAGAAATGGGACGAAAGGTTTTAAAATCTATAAACTAATGGGGCGGACATCTTAAAATCTGAAACCTAATGGAGATAAACATGAGGAAGAAGGGGGACCAGCAAAAAGAAAAATCTTCCCTTACGCATCGAGTAATCAGTCACTAGGATTCAATTTACCGTCAGCTGGAGAAAAAACAAAAACAAAAAACAAATATCCGGCCTGGTACACAGTATCTAGGTTAGCCTACCTCCGTTGACCTCACTGGGCCCTTGACCCCCTCACCACCATCACACCTTTTTACCTTCGATTCTGGATAGCATGATGCGATTTTATGCAGTTTAATAAGGACCTATGTTATTAAGGGGAGATGGTTCACTTTTTGGGCGATTTTTGCCTGTATTCATTATTTTTCTAGTTTCCTCCCTAGACCTCCATCAAATTGAAAAAAAACATCCATTAGATCCCCCTTCTAGATTAATTTGTACATTTTTCGGTAGAAAAATTTCCCGGCCAAAGGCCGGTTCTTCCAACATTACAGGCTCACTATCGTTCACCTGGGAAAAAATCGACACCTAAATAGCACGAAAGGTCTAAATATTGACGAAGAAATGGGGCGAAAGGTCTTAAAATTGACTAACTAATGGGGCAAACATCTTATCATCTGAAAACTAATGGGGCTAAACATGAGGGAGAAAGTGGTCCAGAAAACCGGCCCATGTCCCCTTAAGAGGGTTTATTGAGATCGTATTTGCCCATTTGAGTCGTAGAAGTCATTTATAAACTATAACAAATTGTCTAATGGTAACCAGAGTAAGATGAAAATGACGTGATGGTGGTGAAGGTGTTAATGACGTGATGGTGGTGAAGGTGTTAATGACGTGATGGTGGTGAAGGTGTTAATGACGTGATGGTGGTGAAGGTGTTAATGACGTGATGGTGGTGAAGGTGTTAATGACGTGATGGTGGTGAAGGTGTTAATGACGTGATGGTGGTGAAGGTGTTAATGACGTGATGGTGGTGAAGGTGTTAATGATGTGATGGTGGTGAAGGTGTTAATGACGTGATGGTGGTGAAGGTGTTAATGACGTGATGGTGGTGAAGGTGTTAATGACGTGATGGTGGTGAAGGTGTTAATGACGTGATGGTGGTGAAGGTGTTAATGACGTGATGGTGGTGAAGGTGTTAATGACGTGATGGTGGTGAAGGTGTTAATGACGTGATGATGGTGAAGGTGTTAATGACGTGATGGTGGTGAAGGTGTTAATGACGTGATGGTGGTGAAGGTGTTAATCACGTGATGGTGGTGAAGGTGTTAATGACGTGATGGTGGTGAAGGTGTTAATCACGTGATGGTGGTGAAGGTGTTAATGACGTGATGGTGGTGAAGGTGTTAATCACGTGATGGTGGTGAAGGTGTTAATGACGTGATGGTGGTGAAGGTGTTAATCACGTGATGGTGGTGAAGGTGTTAATGACGTGATGGTGGTGAAGGTGTTAATGACGTGATGGTGTTAATGACGTGATGGTGGTGAAGGTGTTAATGACGTGATGGTGTTAATGACGTGATGGTGGTGAAGGTGTTAATGACGTGATGGTGTTAATGACCAGATGGTGGTGAAGGTGTTAATGACGTGATGGTGGTGAAGGTGTTAATGACGTGATGATGGTGAAGGTGTTACTGACGTGATGGTGGTGAAGGTGTTAATGACGTAAAGGTGTTAATGACGTGATGGTGTTAATGACGTGATGGTGGTGAAGGTGTTAATGATGTGATGGTGGTGAAGGTGTTAATGACGTGATGGTGGTGAAGGTGTTAATGACGTGATGGTGGTGAAGGTGTTAATGACGTGATGGTGGTGAAGGTGTTAATGACGTGATGGTGGTGAAGGTGTTAATGATGTGATGGTGGTGAAGGTGTTAATGACGTGATGGTGGTGAAGGTGTTAATGACGTGATGGTGGTGAGGTGTTAATGACGTGATGGTGGTGAAGGTGTTAATGACGTGATGGTGGTGAAGGTGTTAATGACGTGATGGTGGTGAAGGTGTTAATGACGTGATGGTGGTGAAGGTGTTAATGACGTGATGGTGTTAATGACGTGATGGTGTTAATGACGTGATGGTGGTGAAGGTGTTAATGACGTGATGGTGGTGAAGGTGTTAATGACGTGATGGTGTTAATGACGTGATGGTGGTGAAGGTGTTAATGACGTGATGGTGGTGAAGGACTTAATGACGTAATGGTGGTGAAGGACTTAATGACGTAATGGTGGTGAAGGACTTAATGACGTAATGGTGGTGAAGGACTTAATGACGTAATGGTGTTAATGACGTGATGGTGGTGAAGGTGTTAATGACGTGATGGTGGTGAAGGTGTTAATGACGTGATGGTGGTGAAGGTGTTAATGACGTGATGGTGGTGAAGGTGTTAATGACGTGATGGTGGTGAAGGTGTTAATGACGTGATGGTGGTGAAGGTGTTAATGACGTGATGGTGGTGAAGGTGTTAATGACGTGATGGTGGTGAAGGTGTTAATGACGTGATGGTGGTGAAGGTGTTAATGACGTGTTGGTGGTGAAGGTGTTAATGACGTGATGGTGGTGAAGGTGTTAATGACGTGATGGTGGTGAAGGTGTTAATGCCGTGATGGAGGTAAAGGTGTTAATGACGTGATGGTGGTGAAGGTGTTAATGACGTGATGGTGGTGAAGGTGTTAATGACGTGATGGTGGTGAAGGTGTTAATGACGTGATGGAGGTGAAGGTGTTAATGACGTGATGGAGGTGAAGGTGTTAATGACGTGATGGTGGTGAAGGTGTTAATGACGTGATGGTGGTGAAGGTGTTAATGACGTGATGGTGGTGAAGGTGTTAATGACGTGAT
>CM064492.1:75029177-75051677 GCA_032716605.1 Paralithodes platypus | reverse complement strand
ATAACATATTTCCTACACATATACTGCATATCTCCTACACAGTTTTTAGGGTAATAACATATTTCCTACACATATACTGCATATCTCCTACACAGTTTTTAGTGTAGTGACATATTTCCTACAGAGATACAGCATATCTCCTACACAGTTTTTAGTGTAGTGACATATTTCCTACACATATACTGCATATCTCCTACACAGTTTTTAGTGTAGTGACATATTTCCTACAGAGATACAGCATATCTCCTACACAGTTTTTAGTGTAGTGACATATTTCGTACACATATACTGCATATCTCCTACACAGTTTTTAGTGTAGTGACATATTTCCTACACATATACTGCATATCTCCTACACAGTTTTTAGTGTAGTGACATATTTCCTACACATATACTGCATATCTCCTACACAGTTTTTAGTGTAGTGACATATTTCCTACACATATACTGCATATCTCCTACACAGTTTTTAGTGTAGTGACATTTCCTACACATATACTGCATATCTCCTACACAGTTTTTTAGTGTAGTGACATATTTCCTACACATATACTGCATATCTCCTACACAGTTTTTAGTGTAGTGACATATTTCCTACACGTATACTGCATATCTCCTACACAGTTTTTAGTGTAGTGACATATTTCCTGCACATATACTGCATATCTCCTACACAGTTTTTTAGTGTAATGACATATTTCCTACACATATACTGCATATCTCCTACACAGTTTTTTAGTGTAGTGACATATTTCCTACACATATACTGCATATCTCCTACACAGTTTTTAGTGTAGTGACATATTTCCTACACATATACTGCATATCTCCTACACAGTTTTTAGTGTAGTGACATATTTCCTACACATATACAGCATATCTCCTACACACAAAAATCTATACGGTCACATTTCCTACACTGCCGTGTAGGCTATACCGGGAGGTGCCTCTGTTTGTACTTGGCGCTACTGTCTCACTACTCGCCTGACTAGTCGAGTTGATTCGAGTCTTCGGGACAGACACGAGTCGGGTGTAGGAAATGTGGCGCAACCTAAATAGGGAGAAAAGTCTCGTTCACATTCAGACACGCGTCGAGTTGATACGAGTTTAGTCTCAAACCATGGCAGTATTCTTTTCTCCATTCGTCGGGACAGACGGTATTTCTGGGCCTTGTACTCCACTGCTGTACTCCACCAAGTATGGCTAGGATTGAGGGGAACATCCGCTTCAATGCAGTGGTTTACTAAGACAACTCTGGATTCCGGCACATCCAAAATGTGTCCAGAAACAACAAACTATACCTGCGTTGTGTTCACCACCCCAAGTGTGGAGGAAGAGCCGTCTTGTCGGAGGTAAACATTGTAGTTCGACTGTATCCCGCCGCCCCCCCCCCCCCCCTTTCCCCCTCCCCCTATACAATTATGGGTAAGAAAAGGGTATTTAAAGTGTCCCATATTCGTGATATTATAATGGTAGTGACAAACCCACCTTAGACTAATTAGAAAGGTAATTCACCATCGATATACCTAATACTGTAGATGTAATACCGTATATCTTTTTCATATTATATTTATACCCTATTATTATTTAGAATGTAGCGTAAATCACCATCAATATACCCAATGATTAACCCCTTCTGTACCGAACGTCATCCTTTTTATTATATTCTGGCAATGGTGAGATGATTTAATCAATCTTAGGAAGGATGTCTACCCATTAAAAGGCGGCATACTATCTCAATTAATACTTTTAGCTCAATTAATACTTTTAATAAATAATGTAGCTGAATTCAAATACAAAAGACGTCGCTGGTACAGAAGGGGTTAAAAAACCGGTCAATATTTACGAGTCGCACCACAGCTGGGATCTCATTTATAATGGTAGTTTTGGGTTCCTATCATTCTATGCTTCATTTCTATATACTTTTTATCCACGGGATTTTTTTTTTTTTTCTTGGCTTAGGTCTATTTTTTTTTTAGCATTAACCTAACCAAAAAACCTAACCTAACCTAACCTAATAGCCCCCAAATACATTTAGGTTAGGTTAGATTTTTTGGTTAGGTTAAAGCAAAAAAAAAAAAAAAAAAAAAAAAAATCCCGTGGATAAAAAGTATATAGCAATGAAGCATAACATGATAGGAACCCAAAACTACCATTAAAAATTAGATCCCAGCTGTGGTGCAACTCGTAAATATTGACCAAAAAAACTTTTACATACATACAGGGTTAACCCCTTCTGTACCGGAGACTTCTTTTTATTTGATTTCAGCTACATTTAGACGATTCTATGAAGCTTTATGGTAGATAAGAGGATTAACTGATTGATTGATTTGTTATTGCCAAAAAAACAAAAACATACATAATATAGGATAATACATTTACATATTTGTTTAATAATTGGCAGATATAGCTAGCTAAGCAAAGCTAAATGTAGTTAGCATAATAGGCGAAGTAAATATTTAATGCTAGGTGACACGCTTTTACAAATTTACAAAATATGCTTATTAATACAGTACATAACTTGCTAAATTTAGAAGTTGGCAAGAATCAACTAAAATAAATTCCTGTAGCCTGTAAACATACAGTAGGTATGAAAGCAGGATAAATTTGTATAATTGCACCTATACGAGCTAAACAAATATTATTGTATTTAACAGGAAGGTACGACGAGGTAAGTGATGTGGTATAGGTGGCAATATGCGGAAATGGATTATAAGGGCATTCCGCCCCCTCTGACAAAAGTCTTATCAATCTAGATGTGACTCGGATTTTACAATGTTTCAGAGACACATTAGCCTAACTTAACAACCTTACCTAACCTATCCTAGTATTATGTATTATGGGTGGGGGCTACCACCCCCGCTGGTTGGGTAAAACGGTAGAAATCCAGTTGGGGTAGAGCGAGTAACCGTAGATTTTCGTAAGGGGGTCAGAGGGGGCGGAATGCCCTTATAATCCATTTCCGCATATTGCCACCTATACCACATCACTTACCTAGTCGTACCTTCCTGTTAAATACAATAATAATTTGTTTAGCTCGTATACTGTAGGTGCAATTATAGAATAATTCCGAAAGCAGTATTGTAACTATTATGGAAACTATATATACAAAAAATCAGTTAACAAAGAAAACAAAAGGCGATCATTAACTAGTATTGGTTTAGAAAGTTCTTAACCCTTTGAGTACCAGCAATGTGTGTTTTATTGTATTCTAGCTATATTTAGATGATTTTAAGCAGCTTTGTATGTGGTAGTTAAATGGGTTGATTGAGATAGCATGAGTCTTATTATTGCTAGAGATCCCTCCTAAGCTGAATAAAATCACCTAATAGTTGCCAGAATATAATGAAAAGGACGTGGCCGGGAGGAGTACAGGAGAGCAGTGAAAATACGACTAGGTGGGTTCGACCTGGAAGTTATGGAGGAAGTGGAGGAGATAGCAAGGTGTTTAAGGATGAGATCTGTGCAGCATGTGAGGAGGTGTGTGGAGTGAGGAGAAGAGGGAGGGGAGTGAAAGGTACAGCATGGTGGACAGAAGAGGTAAGAATAGCTGTGGAAAAAAGAAGAAAGCATATAGAGAGTGGTTGGGTAGTAGAGGGAATGAAGATTTCGAGAGACCGAAACGAGCGAGGTACGTGGAGAGTAAGAAGGTGGTGAAGAGAGTAGTGAAGGAAAGTAAGAGAAGAGTAGATGAGGAATTTGGAAGGAATCGGAGTGTAAAATGAGAGGGAGAGTAAGAAACTGTTCTGGAAAGAAGTCAAGAAAGTTAGGGAAGGTAGCAAGAGAAACAGTAAGGGTGTGAAAGATAAGAATGGGAGAATGCTAGCCGAGAAGCAAGAGAGAGTCGAAAGATGGAGGGAGTACTTCAATGAGTTGCTAAATGTAAGGAATGAAGAGCCAGCAAACATAGCTGGATATGGTATGGGAGGGAGAAGAAGAGAAGTAGTGGAGGACTGGAGGAGGAGGTGGGGATCAGGAGGTCAGAAGTGTGGGAAGCCATGAAAAGAGTGAAGTTGGGGAAAGCACCAGGAACAGATGGAGTATGGAAAATGTGCAAACTAGCATGGGAGAAGGGGAGTGCACCCGATGACTGGAAGACTAGCATAATAGTCCCCCTATATAAGGGCAAAGGGGAAAAAGGTGTGTGTGGTAACCACCAAGGAATATGTCTTCTAAGCGTAGTAGGGAAGGTATACAGTAGGGTAGTGATTGTGAGAGTGAGAACGGAGAAATGGATAGGCGACGAGCAGGGAGGTTTTTACGAAGGGAAGACGATGTGTAGATCAGATTTTTACCCTGAATTGTGTTGTGGACAAATATCTGGAGAAGAAACAAAAGGTGTATGTTGCCTTTATGGACTTGGAGAAGGCCTATGACAGAGTGGAGAGTAGAAGGTTTGTGGAAAGTACTTAGAATATACAGAGTAGATGGCAAGTTGCTGAAAGCAGTGAAGAGCATGCATTAGGGTGCAAAGGCGGCAGTACATGTGAAGAGTGAGCAGAGCGAGTTCTTTGACCTGAATGTTAGTTTGAAACGGGTGTCTGATGTCCCTGTGGTTGTTTACTGTATATATGGATGGAGTCATGAAAGAAATGCTATCAAGAGCAGTGGATGTTGGTGTATCACTGAAAAGGGAGGGAATTGAGTGGAAGCTACCTATACTGCTGTTTGCGGATGATTCAGTTTTGATTAGTGATAATGAATGGGAGTTGCAGGGTCTGGTAAATGAGTTTGGAACAGTGTGCGAAAAACGGAATTTGATGGTAAATGCGGGGAAGAGCAAGGTTATGGTCTTCGAAAGGGGTGAAGTCACAGAGTGTGAGGTGAAGCTGAACGGTCAGGCTATGGAGATCGTCAACTCTTTTAAGTATCTGGGCAGTGTGTTGAGTAAAGATGGGACTATGGATGAAGAAGTGCGGGAGAGGGTACAACAGGGGAAGAGGGTTGTAGGAATGCTGAAAGCAGTAACAAGAAATAGGGTGGTCAGTATGGAAGTGAAGAAGTCCTTGCATGACAGTGTGGTAATCCCGACACGGACTTACGGAAGCGAAGCATGGACGTTGGTTGAGAGACTCGGACCAAGAGTGAGAGCAGTGGAAATGAATTACTTAAGAAGTGCGTGCGGAGTTACATGGAGGGATAGACAGACTAATGAGGAAGTAAGAAGGAGGTGTGGTGTGGAGGTAGATGTGCTGGAAAGTGTGAAAAGGAACAACTTGAGATGGTTTGGCCATATGGAACGTATGGAAAGCGAGAGAATGACTAAGAGAGTTTACGAGAGCGAGGTGGAGGGACAGAGAGGGAGAGGTAGACCGAAAGAGAGGTGGAAGGATGGAGTGAGGAAGTATATGAACGAAGGCGGTGCTGGTTGGGGGGAGGGGCATCGACTGACTGGGGACAGAGGTGCATGGGGGCGGTTCGTTCGTAGCCACCCCTTCGGGGATCACGGTGTCAGGCAATAGATAGATAGATAGACGTGGCCGGTACTGTACGGGTTGATCATCCGACACGCTGCCTCCTGTGCAGATTGCATAGCTATCCTTGTGGCAGCAGCAGATAACAACAACCCTGCAAAATGTCCCACTTGTCGTACAATCATTCATGACAGGCTTGAGGTATTAATTTAAAAAAAAATGAATGTCCTCACAAAATGCAATTTTAACAGGTTTTACAGTTTCATTTTATAGACGTATCTTTTTAAAGAGAACTAAATACATTTCCCACACATATATTCTCCAGCGTTTTGTATTCTTTCCTGCATAATGCATAATGCCACGTGATCGCATTGATGAGCACTGCTCATGTATCAGAATTGTAGGAGATATGACTATAATTGTAGGAGTTATGCCGGATGCACCGTGTGGTGTAGGAGATATGCTGGGTACTCAGTATCAGGATTGTAGGAGATACGACATTATAATTGTAGGAGTTATGCCGGATGCACCGTGTGGTGTAGGAGATATGCTGGGTACTCAGTATCAGAATTGTAGGAGATATGGCAGTATAATTGTAGGAGTTATGCCGGATGCACCGTGTGGTGTAGGAGATATGCTGGGTACTCAGTATCAGAATTGTAGGAGATATGGCAGTATAATTGTAGGAGTTATGTCGGATGCACCGTGTGGTGTAGGAGATATGCTGGGTACTCCGTATCAGAATTGTAGGAGATATGGCAGTATAATTGTAGGAGTTATGTCGGATGCACCGTGTGGTGTAGGAGATATGCTGGGTACTCAGTATCAGAATTGTAGGAGATATGGCAGTATAATTGTAGGAGTTATGTCGGATGCACCGTGTGGTGTAAGAGATATGCTGGGTACTCCGTATCAGAAAGAGATATTCTGGGTATTCAGTATCAGAATTGTAGGAGATATGGCAGTATAATTGTAGGAGTTATGTTGGATGCACCGTTTGGTGTAGGCCAACTTTTGTAGTTGTGTAGATGTGACTACGCCCTGTTCCACCCTTACCTCACTTCTCGAAAGAGTAGAATCAAAAGCATTTTGCCTTACCAACTCACTTCCTCTTACTAGTTCTCAACAATCTCTTTCTACACACCACAATGTTGCATCTCTTTCACTCTTCTATCGCTATTACAACTATCAGTGTTCTTCAGAGCTCTGGCAGTGCATATCCCCTCCCTTGCAGAGAGTGTGAGGCACCCGCCTTTTAACACTGGCCCACTCATATTCTGTCCAACTCTCCAATCCAAAAATTATCTAATTTTCTCAGTCTTTCTTCTACTCAACTAGTGAACTCTGGAACTCTCTCAATCAATCTTTCCTTCATCCTAAACTGCTTAATTTCGTGTGTCCAGGTATTTTAACCCCAACGTCCCTTGACTTTGGCTCTCTCTCACTCTTTTGGCTTTGGGGGAAACACTCGTTACAGGCAGCCTGCCTTTTGTCTCCGTCATACACATAGGGGAAAGCAAAACACTACACATAGGGGAAAGCAAAACACTGACCTCGTGCGTGGTAGGCCCTAGTTCGTTCCTTCGCCGGAGCACAATTGACCACCAGCCGTCCGGCTGGCTCAGTTAATAGCGTGCCTGATTCCCATCTTGCAGGTCTCGCGTTCAATCCCCGCTCAGATTGAAAAGTTTTTCTGGGATATAGCCGGCGGTTACCATCTCTCCATGAGCAAGGGGGATGGGTAATGGTCTCTGGTAGACTAAAGAAAGCCAAGCGCTTGTGAATCTTCGAAGGAGGAGATACGGGCGCTATATAAGTAACCTGAAGATTATTATTATTATTATTTAGCTGAATTACCAGCTAAAATACGGTTGTAGTACATATTTAAATATATAAAATCAAATTCAACATACTTTCTATCCATCAGAAGGCTACATTATTGTATTTGTTTTATATCGATGTTTACGGTTCCAACTTCCTTATAGCCCGAAACTCACAAGTAGTAAATTGGTTTATTGACTTATGGGCAGGATTTTCCATACTCTTAGCTGCAACTTGCATTGGTGGACATTAGAAGTGCGTTAGACTAGTATCGCTTGTACGCATGTATCTGTATATACTAGCACCTGATCAGGTGGATCGAGCTAATTACACTAGTTACAGACTACATTCACATTATTATGTTTGTTTTACACCAACCCACTTCATATCTAAACTTAATTAATGGAATCAACAAATACATGTGGCACTCCCTCCAAGGACTCGAACCCAGGATACTCGCATCGAAATTCCGCGCACTATCAACTTATCAAGACAGTCCCATGATCCACAGCCAGTCCAACAGTACAATAATATTCAACATGCACCCCCGCATAATACACACACACACACACACACACACACACACACACACACACACACACACACACACACACACACACACACACACACACACACACACACAGAGTAGTAAGATTAAGGGAGCTTGTCAGTGGAAATGTCAAGAGCTAGGATTCCTGTTCTACGGCTAAAACAGTTTTTAGATATTGAAGTAAGGTGTATAATTTGTTTTTATGTTTACCTTTTATTAGTTTTAATGGTAATATATTTAAAATTGAAGAATCATTCCAGATTTATCCATGACGTCATAATGGTGTTGCTATATGAAAGAGATATATACTGTTACAGCATATATGTATTATTTAATATATCAGCTAATATAATATAACACATGGTCAGCTGTATCTACATGTTTTGAAGTATCGAGATTACCCTCAAGTTTTCCAAAGAAGTCGGTTAGTCGGTGTCAGTGGACCTATAACCCTTTCATTAAAGGCGACGTATTTTTGTTTTGATTGCAGCTGCATTTTGACGATCTTGTGAAGCTTAGGAAGGATATATAGTAGCTAAAAGGATTAGGCTATGCGAGATAGTCCGTAACCTTTTTGATGAGTAAACTTCCTTCCTAAGCTGAATATTATCGTATAATCATCGTCAGATTATAATGAAAAGGGCGTCACCAGTACTGAATGGGTAAATATTGTCTTGCTACCCAAATCACACTGAAATATATCGTCTGTACTGAAATGGTTAAGTAGTAAAGGTAACGCTTAGATCCATAAAAGGTTGCTCTCTCTCTCTCTCTCTCTCTCTCTCTCTCTCTCTCTCTCTCTCTCTCTCTCTCTCTCTCTCTCTCTCTCTCTCTCTCTCTCTCTCTCCTGTTTCTCTCTCTCTCCTGTTCTCTCTCTCTCTCTCCTGTTCTCTCTCTCTCTCTCTCTCTCTCTCCCCCTACCTTTTGCTGTTGGCTTTCACATACTTTTTCAATGTAGCTTTCAATGCATAATTTTCTGTTTCGTTCTATTGTTTGTTATCCTTGTTAACCACTGCTGTACCTGCGACGTCTTATTAAATGTATTCTTGCTGTATGTAGACGATTTTGTGCAGTTTAAGAAGGATCTATGGTAGTAAACATGGTTTAGTGAGATAGTTCGAAACCTGTTAATTGCTGGGGCCCTTCTTGAACTGAATAACATCGTCTAATAGTATTCAGAATATATGAAAAGGACATCAGCGGTACATAAATGGTTAATTAATGTATTTAATTCACGTGTTATATATTATACGAGTTTCATTTTTTGTCAATCTGTTTTAGCTTTATAGTTGTTTTTATCTTATATTTTCCATTTCTTCTTTTACAATATTAGTTATATTTTCAGTTTCCAGTCTATTCCTTATCCTTTTTCTTTGAATTTGTCTTGGCTGTGTTCTCTGCCTTCGTTTTCTGTTCGCAAATTTGTATTTATCTATTTTCTCACCGTTTTCTTTCTGTTATTTTTTTTTTATATTTTCCACTTTTCCACCCTCCATCGTTATTTTTAATTTCTTACTTTTTATATGTATGTAGTTTACATATGTTTTTATTTTATTTTTTATCATAGCGTGACCCCCGAGAGAGAGAGAGAGAGAGAGAGAGAGAGAGAGAGAGAGAGAGAGAGAGAGAGAGAGAGAGAGAGAGAGAGAGAGAGAGAGAGAGAGAGAGAGAGAAACGGAGAGAGAGAGAGGAGAGAGAGAAGATAGAGAGCGAGAGAGAGAGAGGAGAGAGAGAGAGAAGAGAGAGCAGAGAGAGAAGAGAGAGAGAGAGAGAGAGCGAGATAGAGAGAGAGAGAGAGAGAGAGGAGAAGAGAGAGAGAGAGACAGAGAAGCAGAGAGAGAGAGAGAGAGAGAAGAGAGAGAGAGGAGAGAGAGGAGAGAGCGAGGAGAGAGAAGAGAGAGAGAGAGAGAGAGAGAGAGAGAGAGAGAGAGAGAGAGAGAGAGAGAGAGAGAGAGAGAGAGAGAGAGAGTTATCCACTTTTGTTCTCATAATTTGATTGCGATCGTGCTTTCATTTTCTTAAACTTGGTTCTTCCATCTTTTTCTTCATCTTCGTTCAATTGTTTTTTTTGTTCTACTTCAACGTTTCTACTTCCCTCCTCTTCTCCCTCATTTATTTTACTTACGTTATAATTCACCCATACGCCTTGGAATATACCTTACTGTTGTTATACAGAACTATTATTACTGATGTTATACAGAGCTATTATTACTGATGTTATACAGAGCTATTATTACTGATGTTATACAGAGCTATTATTACTGATGTTATACAGAGCTATTATTTCTTAAGGGGGGTCACCGTTTTTGTTTGTTTTTATCTTTCTCTCCTTTTCTCTCTTTCCCTGGCTTGTATCCATTCTGCCCCATTCATCCAACTGTTTTAAGACGGTTATCCCCATCCAGGTGTTAATTTCTTCCTGGCGAGCGATAGCGAGCCAGCATTGTATGGAGAAATCTGGCTTCGCCGGAGACAATTTTCTATCGAAAAATGTACAAATTTAGCTTGCTGTCAAAAAAATATATATCTATGCTGGCTCGCTACCGCTCGCCAGGAAAGTATTGACACCTGGATGGGGGTAAACGTATTAAAACAGTAGGCTGAATGGGGCCGAATGGAAACAAACCAAAGAGAGAGGGAGATAAAGAGAAAAAAAAGCGAGGTGGGCTCCCTTAACGCATCTTATAGTTAGCTGTAGAACGTACCGAGGATCTATCAAAGCACGGAACTGTCATACAAGTATGAAGCATGACGAATAACAATGGCAGATTGTTAATTTATATATACTATTACTAGTGCACATAAGATTATCCACCAACCATCATCAACCTCTCCGTCTACATCCATAGTTATGCCTCTGAAAGTAAAAACAAAAGCTCATGTTTATGTATTCTAGATAATGTAGTCTGCATAATGTGGTTGATAACACAATGGGCGACTGAGTTATCTAACCACACTATATGTACCGTACTAGAATATTATAATCCACAATACTTCTTATAGTTAGTGGTTATTTTTGTTGTTAATTACATCCTAAGTTTTTTGTTCTTCTTTTGTTTGCCATTTTTTGTATATGAATTGTTTCCCCTCATGTGAGGCATCTATGGTAACAACACACATAACTATTAAACATTTGAGTTCTGTAGTGTTTTACAATGGTTATACCATTCCTGTAGTGTATTTACATATATAATTATGCGATTTTATTAAGTTTGAAAAGGGCATGTTTGAGTCGGAGGTTCAATGGAGGCAATAATTTCCTATCGACCCTTTCCTTAGCTGAAAAAATAGTCGTAATATTCACTTTGGTAGACGCATATAATGTATTCCAAGCTATTACATCCGTCACCCTCTTCAGTGGCAAGTAGAGGAACAGTTCCTCTCCATTTTCCACTGAAAATGCTGACAGTAGTCACCGAAACTGTTTGGAATACATTATTTTTGTCTGTTAGTGTTTTTCCCCTGTTTTAATAATCACGCCTGTGTGATTTTCCTGCCGAAATGGTCTAATGAGTAGCCAGAAATACATTTGAATTACTCTATTGTTTTGTGCAGCTATGAAATATAGATTCTCACAAGCACTTTTTCTTTGAGGGTTTTCGTTTTCTGTTTTTCTTTTGATCTGCCAGCTTCTTAGTTACGCTTCTATAAATATATAAGTTGGTTCACCTGAAATAACCTATCCATAGTCTTGTTGCCGATATCATTGATCGTCTCCGCCTTAACTCGTCTCGTATCTCCATTTCACTTTTATATCCAGCTTTCGTATGACATTTGAATTTTTTTCCCAATTTCATCTTAATTTTCCCATTTACTCGGTTGTATGATCCGGTGCACACCTGTATGCATGTATATCGAACCCAAACCAAATAATATAAAATCTTTATCGAACTCAAACCAAATAATGCTAAGCTCTATTATATCTCATGTTTGTGAGCTGGGCATAAAAAGGTTCAAATGTGTACATATGCTACTTATGGCTTACAACGCCACTTTATACACATTTGTGTGTGTGTGTGTGTTTTTTTCCCCCGTTTTTTTTTTTTGCGTTTTTTTTTTGGGGGGGGGGGGGGTTGTATCTGCGTGGCATGCCAGTTGATTTTGTTTTTAATTGTATACTAAACTTGTTTTGCTTTATGCTCCGTTTCCACTGAGATAAGCCAGTCCTGCAATGGATCAATAACAACAGCCGATGAAAATAATAATAATGATGATATGACATTCAGTTTCCAACTGTTTTAATGATGGTGCCAATCTTACATTTTCCCTCTCCTCTTTTTGTTGGTGTTTTTTGGTATGATGATCGTATTTGGATATTACGTTACCCTTTGCTTTTTTTTTTCCCTTTAGTTACCGGTATGTCGTCTTTGTTTTGTTTTTCGCAATGTTCTGTAGTGTTAATACACTTCAACAACTTCTAAACCACTTTTCTCTACCCGTATACCATTAATTTACTACCTCCACACGCGAGAAAAGCTTGATTGTAAAATCGTTGTTCAGATATTTTAAAGGAGTTATTTCTTGTTAATACCAATCAAAGTCCAAGTGGTGAAGGTGTTACAATTTGTATACCTCTACTTTACAACCTGCTACTTGTATATTCCCTGTTATTTAACCACTAGATTAGGCCCTATGTTATTGTTTTGCGCTTGTTTTTTATATTTCCCTTTCATTCTCTAGGAGTAGATTTTTTTATATTGTTTCTGTATTCCTTCCGAAAGTGTCAAGTCACAACCAGAACGGCCAGAGTTTCTTTTCCTAACCTAACTCAAATTAACCTAATCTGACTCAGTCCTATCCTAACCTAAACCTTACCAAGTCTACCCTAATCTAGCTTAAACCAAACTAGGTTGTGTGAGATTGTGGCAGTTTAGGAGTGTAGCCGTTTAGGTTGTGGCCGTTTAGGAGTGTGGCTGTTTAGGTTGTGGCTGTTTAGGAGTGTGGCCGTTCAGGTTGTGGCCATTTAGGGTGAGACTTGTTTCCCTTCCAGCGTGCTCTTGTTTGCGGTTTGATGTATTCCTTGCACGGGTCTTCTATTTCAAGTTAACGCATTTTTTGTTTTTTCTTTAAATCGTTTTGGTTCTGTAATGTCTCTGTTTGTCTTTCTTTGGTATATGTTGCTCCGACTTGTGTAACCCTTATATGCGCTTATCCATCTCGGTATACGATGACGAGTATCTGCATTATATGCTGGCTATCTTTAGACGATTGTATTCAGTTTAGGAAAGATCTGGGAGAGTCAAAGTGTTAATGGACAGAGTTTGTACGCCTTTGATTCTTAGAGATCCTTCCCAAGCTACATAATATCGCCCAATGATTGCAAAAATTATTTTTAGTATAGTGTCTAAGGTCCTATAGGGGTTCACTATAACTTCACATTTTTAGTATAGTGTCTAAGGTCCTATAGGGGTTCACTATAACTTCACATTTAGTATAGTGTCTAAGGTCCTATAGGGGTTCACTATAACTTCACATTTTTAGTATAGTGTCTAAGGTCCTATAGGGGTTCACTATAACTTCACATTTAGTATAGTGTCTAAGGTCCTATAGGGGTTCACTATAACTTCACATTTAGTATAGTGTCTAAGGTCCTATAGGGGTTCACTATAACTTCACATTTGCAGTGTCAATGTCTTGTTACACTACATTTGTACGAAGCAGGCATTGTCCTTAAGGAGAGATTTATATTGTATTTGTTTATTTATTTATTTTATTTTATTTTATTCATCTATATATTTATATATTTATTTATTTATTTATTGTTTCCTCCCTAGACCTCCATCAAGCTTAAAATTATACCCCAAGAACCCAATCCGAGACATATTTTGCCTTTTTTGGTAGAAATATGCCTTGGTCAAAGGCTGGATCCTCCTAAATTGCTGGCTCGCTTTCGCTCGCCAGGAAAGAAATCGACACCTACATGATGACACGAAAGGTCTTACAATCGACAGACTAATGGGGCGACTGTCTAATAATATAAAAACTAAAGGTCTAAACATGAGGGAGAGGGGGTTCAGAACGACCCATACTGAAGGAGTGAGAATTTTGGTAGAGCTTCATAGACTACATACCGTTAACTGAAAATTAAGATATAAAAGGTAAAATCACAGTGTTGATTGTGATTTACCTTTATATCTTTAAATTGTATGAGTTAATTACTACCAATATACCTTTATATGGGTATCTTGTTATGGACACTTTAATTATCCTTTTTATGCTTTCCTTAAATCCATAATTTTGACACACACACGCGAACGCACACAGACACATACACACACACACGGAATCACACACTACAATCACACACACACACACACACACACACACACACACACACACACACACACACACACACACACAGAATGAGAGAGAGGAGGTGTTTCCTTTGACTGTTGCTATCGTGTGATGTGTACTGTACAGTATATTATATTCCATTCTATTACATGCCATTATAATAGGTTTCACTTGTGTTGTGCTTTTATTATTGTATTTATATTTCAATTGCATATATTCAATTACTGTATTGTGTATCTTCGTGCATCTTTCGTGATCTGTCAATATATTACCGTGTATTTGATTTGTAGGTCATTTGATGGGTACTTCATTTTCATTGAGCTTGACTTATTCCTACCTTCATACGACCCAATGCCATTTCATTAATCGGTCTCTTGTGTAATTAACTATTTAAATTGTCTGTATTATCCTTACAATTGCATAATACACTCATGTTGGTTTCCTTTGAGAGTTATATGTAAACCTGTCATCGTTATCTATTCGTCTGTTTACCCTTCCTTGCTCTCTCTCTCTCATATTTTATATGTATTAATTATATACCAACTACTGTATATATACAGTATATATATATATATATATATATATATATATATATATATATATATATATATATACTGTATATATCATGGCTTTCCTTCCTTTGAGTGTGGCCTATTCCTTCCTTTATTACGCCCCCTGCTCCGTCTCTCCTATTTTGGGTGTGCTCTTTGCCTATCTCCTCTTTCTCTTCTCCACCTTTGTTCTTCCCTTATCGTTTCTCCGTGTCCTCTTCTCTTATCATCTTCCCTCATCTCTCTCTCTCTCTTTCTCTCTCTCTCTCTTTCTCTCTCTCTTCCTTCTTTCCTTCCTTCGCTGTCTCATCACAGATCCTTCCTCCCCTTCTTCTATCTTGCATTCATTCCTTCGCTCTTATATTTTTCTGTTGTCATTAACCCGTACAGCCCCAGCGACCCGTCTGACGCGTCGGCGATGTATGTAACGCACAGCCCCAGAGACGCGCCTGACGCGTCACCCTAATTGCGCCGACCGTAACCTCAGGTGTAGCCACTCAAGAGGGCTCAGATTTGCATGGGAACTGTGTACGTATCCCACGCAACCGTGCCGATGGTTGAAAACTCTCAAAGTCCACGTGCGTGAGCGCGAGCGCGCAATAACCTGTTTTTTGGGGATAATTGCCTTCAATTTTTTACTCTTGTAAAATCCGTTTTCGGGGGCTCTGTAGGACCATTTTTTAAGCTTTTTGAGCGATTTTTCGTGGTTTTTCCTTCATTCCTAACCCATTCGCTATTGTTTCTGGAATAAAACCATTTTTTGAAAACCGGCCGGGTTCTGGTGCGCAAACATTACAAAACTAGCCGGGGCTCCACGGGTTAAAGTTGATCCCCATGTCGGTAACAGGCATGGGCAGGGCATTCAGTATCATCAGTATGTTTTTTTCTTTTTTTCTATGTGAATGAGGGAGACAAAAGGCATAACTGCCTGCAGCGAGTGCCTCTCCCAGATTTCAAAGAGTGACAGGGCCAAAATCAAGGGACGTTTGAGCTAAAATGCCTGGACTCACGGAGTTTGAAGCAATTTAAGTCATAGGAAGAGGGAAAGACTGATTCTGGGAGAGAGTTCCACAGCTCAGCAGTTGAATAGAAGAAAGTCTGAGAATAGCGTTTTCAGGTTTTGTCAGAGTGTGTGTGTGTGTGTGTACAAAGGAGTACAAAGGAAATCAAGCAACAACAGGTCTAGTGACCCTTCTAGGTTGCTTGTCCTCCAAAACACTGAGGATCAAGTGTCCAAACAGTGGTTTAGAGTGGGTAAGGGAACATTGGAAAGGAAATTACTGCCCTGGAACTAATGTCCGTGGCATGATTAGGAAGTTAGTAGAGGACAGATGGGTTAGTAACTGAGGGGGGGATAAAATAAAGTTATTCATTTACAAACGCAGTCAGTCGCGGGTTTGATGCGAGATATTTGTCTAGGCGGAGTTTAAATGAATCAACGGTGATGCAGTCTATAACGTTTCGGGGAAGCCCATTCCACAAGTTGACAACTCGATTGAAGAAGAAATTCTTAGGTTCGTGCGAGTTAAAAGATTTACCAATAATTTTGCAACCGTTTCCCCGCGTGTAATTAGATTGGTCGATAGTGAAGTACTTACTACAGTTCATATTGTCGATGCCTTTGAGAATTTTGAACAATTGAATTAAGTCACCTCTTAATCTGCGCTGGGTTAAAGGAAATAGATTTAATTCTCTAAGACGCTCTTCGCTCTTCGTATGGTTTGTTCTTTAGGCTAGGTATCATTTTGGTAACTCTACGTTGAACTCGTTCTAGCTTGTTTATATCTTTTTTGGTAATAAGGGCACCAGGATTGAATGCAGTATTCCAGAAGAGGGCGGACTAAGGAATTGTAAAGGGTTAGGATAACTTCTTTGGATTTATGCTCAAATGACCTGCCTATAAAGCCAATTATTTTGTTTGCCTTCTTAACAACTTCTGAACATTGTTGACTCGGTATTAGGTTACTCGATATTGTTACTCCCAGATCGGTTTCTCTGTTTACATTCTTAAGCTGAGTGCCATTCATCGAATAGTTTGCTTTCTCATTTAGGTATCCGACATGTTGTACTTTACATTTATCCAAATTTGGGCCCAACATGACAATTTATCTAGATTGTGTTGCATATCGTCAACTTGTTCTTTTGAGAGTACGCTATTTGCAATTTTTGTATCGTCAGCAAATTTTGAGATTGTACAGGTGAGACCCTCATCTATGTCGTTGATGTAAATTAGAAAGAGAATTGGTCCTAGTACCGATCCCTGGGGTACCCCGCTACTTACATTGGTCCATTTAGATGCCTTACCGTTTATGACTACCCTTTGCTTTCTGTTGCTGAGCCAATTTTCTATCCATTTCAACACACCGTCTTGTATTCCATGCGCTTTTAGGTTTTAGCAGTAAACGTTTGTGGGGAACTTTGTCAAAGGCCTTTTGAAAATCATGGTATATAATATCTACAGCTTTACTCTCATCGTAGAGGTTGAGGATATCGTGGAAGAAGTCTAAGAGGTTGGTTAAACAGGAACGTTTTTTACGAAAGCCGTGTTGAGTATCTTTAAGTATGTTATTTTCCTCTAAGGGATTTACGAGTCTGTCTCTTATGAACGTTTCTAGCATTTTACATACAACTGAGGTTAAGCTAATTGGACGATAGTTACTGGGTAGGGATTTGCTGCCTTTTTTGAATATCGGTGTTACGTTGGCTAGCTTCCACTGATCAGGCATAGTTCCAGACTGCAAGGATTTATTGAATAGTAATGTCAGTGGTTTGGAGAGCTCATCCTTAGCTTCCTTTAGAACTCTAGGCGAGATTGTATCAGGTCCTGGCGTTTTATTTACCTTGAGTTTAGCTAAACATTCAATACTTCTCTCTCTGTAACGGTGATATTGCTTAGAACATCTGAATTATCAATCTGAATCGGCTATGGTGTAGGGATATCACTGAGGTCTTCTGTTGTAAAAACTGATGCAAAGAAGGTATTGAGGGCATTACTCATTTGTATTTCGTCTTTGGTATATTCTCCATTTTCATCGACTAACGGTCCAACAGTTGAAGTAACTACTTTTTTCTTTCTGATATAACTATAGAATTCTTTCGGGTTTGTTTTACTTTGATTCGCAATATGTAACTCTAAGGTCTTTTTACTCTGCTTAATTAACTTTTTGGCTTTGCGTCGTAGCTCTACAAATTTCACACGTTCTTCGTCATTTTGTGAGGATTTTAATCTATCATTAGCAAATTTTTTAGCAAGCAGGCAGTTTGAAATATCTTTATTCCACCATTTGGGCTTATTATTATGGCCTGGACGCCGTATTTTCGATGGTATGCAGTCTTGCACTGCTTTTAGGTAAGTGGTTTCGAAATAACTTCCACGATGTATTTATGTCGTTATTGTTAATTAAAAAAGCTCCAGTCAGTTTTCTTAAAAATCATAAGCTCTGAAGTTTATTGGAAGTTTTGCTTTCTTGAAATTAGGTGACTTTGTTCGATGCTACTATTTGGTTGCGTTACTAGTAAACTTTAAAGTGAAAGTTTATCCGTACCTACGATGGTCGCTGTTACTGAATTCATCACACCAACATTCAAATTTCTCCTATCAATTCCTTCTTTTGTTGGCAAGTACAATGTCCAAGAACGTTATTAACCATCGGGTCGGGCGGGGTTCGAGAAAACAAATTGATAAAGCCGAACCCTCTTGTCAAGTTTCGGGTTATACAAGTCATGATGTCCGGGAAGTCGTGAAGTAAGAGTATCGGCCCCACTTGGTCACAGGTAAATTTAAGTCGCCAAAAATTACGGTATCTTGTGAGTTACAATTACAATCTGCAATTTGTTCGTAAATTTCTCGGTCAGTTTGCACTGATTGAGCTGGAGGTCTGTATATTAACGCAAGTATTATTTTTGTAACCTTTATGATTCTTGTATTAGCACATAAAGATGTGTCGTTCACAATTTGAGGTTTTGACACGAGCGGTCGGGTTAAGACTTTCTTTGATATAAATAAACCGCCACTTACATTTTTATTTATTCGGCTGTTTCTCAAACGGCATTCACATAACCGGGAAGTGAATACTCCTGCTTAAACAAGTCTCTATCTGTCTGTATTGAGCCAAGATCCTGTTTATGCCAATTCACATCATAATTTTCTGTAAGCACTACGTTCCTCTAAATTCTGAAAATTTATTGCGTATGCTACTTTGAGCGTTTGCATAGAAAACCTTTAAAGTTGCGGTTTTAGAACTTCGCAGAAAAACGACGTTTCTTTGTTCGTGTGTGTGTGTGTGTGTTGTTGTTGTGTTGTGTTGGTGTGTTCTCCTGTGTGTGTGTTTTGTGTGTGTGTGTGTGTGTTTGTGTGGTTGTGGTGTGTGTGTGTGGTGTGTGTGTGTGTGTGGTTTGTGTGTGTGTGTGTGTGTGTGTTGTGTGTGTGTTGTGGTGTGTGTGTGTTGGTGTGTGGGTGTGTGTGTGGGTGTGTTGTGTGTGTTTTTTGTGTGTGTGTGTGTGGGGGTGTGTGTGGTATGTGTCTTCAAGTGTGTGTGTGTGTGTGTGTGTGTGTGTGTGTGTGTGTGTGGTGTGTTTGTGTGGGGGGTGTGTGTGTTGTGTGTGTGTGGTGTGTGTGGGGGTGTGTGTGGTATGTGTGGTGTGTGTGTGTGTGTGTGTTGTTTGTTGGTGTGGTGGATGTTTGTGTGGAGTGTGTGTGTGTTTGTGTGTGTGTGGTGTGTGTGTGGTGTGTTGTGTTGTGTGTGTGTCTGTCTGTGTGTGTGTGTGCGTGTGTGTGGTGTGTGTTTGTGTGTGGTGTTGTGTGTGTGTGTGTGTGTGTGTGTGTGTGTGTGTGTGTGTGTTGCCGACCTCCTTTGTAAACATAGTAGGCGTGGTAGTGGTGGCTTATTCTGTATGTAGGATGGATATCTCAAACTTATGCATGTATTTCAAGGAAACTTGGTTAGTACCGGTACCTTCATCTGGTACCCAAAGATTTAACGTGCTGAAATCTAAACCTATTTACAGAAAAAAAATCACAAACACATAACATATGGTGACTCCAGTCATTGGGTACCTATACATAATTGCTTAACTTTTGTAGATAATTATATCAACGAATTAAGTGTTGGTGACCTTTTATCTCCCCAAATTACTTTATACTATTTTCAACAGTGATGTATGGAGGTAATTGGACAACTAAATATGTAGACCATATCAACCAGTAGCTTACAACCACTGCTAATTCAACTGATGCTGCATTAGGTTAGGATAGGTTATTGTAAGTTAGTGCTTTAACCCAGTCCCTGTGGGGGTTTTAGCCTGAAGGAAACTTCATTCCCTGCACATATTCATGCATAAACAAAAGTCAGAACGTAATGCAATGATATATACGTGAAAGTACAGTAATAGAGTTTTCCAATGACACCTGAATCATCTATGTACAAATTTTGGTTGTCTTTCAATGATCTAACAAAGAATTTCCAAAATCACTAAAAGATAAGCGGTTTTGAGCTGTTTTTGCTATGTGTGACTGCAATGGTGTGAGAGAAGAAACTCTCTCACATTAATGCACGCTCATCTATGGTGGGCGCTGCCTGCACTCGCTTGCCTCACTCCCATGACATATACTAACTGGATTTTGGTGTCTGTCTGGTGACAGGCACCGCACGCAGAGGGTTAAATTGGCACTGGTTTAGTTGGCTCTGATTGATTTGACACTGACTAAGATCTACTGGGTAAAATGGCTTACTGGTTCAGTTGTTTGAAAACTATGCAGATTATTAACAGTGAATGTGGTTATTCCATGTAGTTGATAGTTGTCTTCATCCTTTTATTAAGGGTTGAGGCCGTGATCCTTCAAAATTATATATCCGAAATATATGAATGGATTAAAACATTGTTATTGAGTAATTCATTGCATGATTATATTTTAGTGGAAAAAACTTATGTGAGCATTTTTTCTTTTCTTATTAATTCAATGTGTAGTCAGATCACTGACCCTCCAAACAATATTCAAGTTCCAGTTATCTCAAAAAAGTAATGGTAGGAATAATAATTTTGGTGATGGCAAGTATTGAAGAACTACATAAAATTGAGTCCAGATTATTGGTATGTATAGAATTTGGACGTGTGCCGGTCTGGCCCATTTGGGGAAGTTGAGTGGTGTTTGGGAGTTGGTTTACATTTGTATTGGTCATAATTACAGGCAACACCTCCCATGGGCTGCACGCGTGGTGGAGCTTTCCTTGTCACTTTCACTGATTTGTAGTTTCATTTATCTCAAATGTTGTGTTTCAATTTTCGAAATATATCCTTTTTTCATCTGCACTTTCCTTTTGGACAGGGCAACATTTGCTTCATTTAATTCTACGTGCCCCATCCATATTCGCTTTCCTCTCTTTTTATTTTTTTTATTTTATACCTCAATTTCCCTATTACTGGATTAATTAATCTTACATTTTCATCATTCACATTCCCCTTACGCCTCAATATTTTCATATTCATATTTCTCTTCCATTATCGCTCTTCTTTCATTTTCATATTTTTCAATGTACTCAACCTTATGATTTTTCTGTATATCGTATCAACTCTCCTGCCATGTTTATTTTCGTCAGTCTCATTCCCCTGTTTTATCTTTTTTGGAATTTCATATAATTTTATTGTTTCTATCACAGTTCTCTTATTTAACCGTTTATCATTTGATTTTCCTGTTATTTTTATTTTTGTCTATATTTTTTGTTAATGTAATGTTTTGCATTTTCATAATATACATACCGGGTATACATACATATTTTATATGTATGTATATTCTTGGGGGTATCATTTGTCATAATGAATCACAACCTTTCCCATTCTTTTTTGTAGTTGGGGTGTTAGGGGGTCTTAAACCTCCTTTCTCTAACTATACTTTCACTTCTTTCTACCGCCTCACCGTACCCTGGTTCTTTCCCTCCGATTCCCAAACTTTTTGTATATTTCCATTTCCAAAATGTTCCTTTACAGTCCCGCCTCGCTCTTGTCTCGTATTTATAATTCCTTCCCTTCACATTTGAAAATCGCTTCGTCTGTCTCTTTTTTTTTTTCCTTCAATTTTTTCCTTCCTGTCCTCATTCTGCCCTCCATTCCCATTGTCCCTCCTTCTTTTTTCTTTTTCTCCCTTTTTTTTTGTTCTTTCTCTTCATCTTTTGTTTTCTTAAATTTTTTTTTTTTTTTTCTTTATTTTTTTTCTTTTCCTCCCCCCTCCTCTTTTCCCTATTTCCATTTTGTATTTCATTCTTCCTTCCTCCTTTCTTTCTTCTTCTTCTTCTTCTTTCTTCCTTACTTCCTGTTTTGTTTTTTTTTTTTTTTTTTTTTTTTTGCCTTCTTCCTCCTTTTTCCTCCTTCCTCTTCTTTTTTTCAATTAAATAAATATCTATTCCTCGTGTTTTCAGTTATTCCCGTCCCCCCCTTTCGTTTACTATTCTGAATTTTTCAAACTAAACCATCATTCACATCAACAATTCAAACGTCAATTAATCTACGTTCCTCTTCGATTTTTTCTATTTTTTTTTCCTCTTCTCCTATCTATCCTTCCTACCTTTATTTATTTGTCCTTTATCCTTCCTCGTTACCTTTCTCCGTTGTACTTTTCGACTTTAGACCTCGTCAACCTTGTTGTCCTGGCCTATTGCTGTTTTTATTTTGTATCTCGGGTATCCTTTATCCTTCTTCAAATTTTCTCTTTTTCTTCTTTTTTTTTTTCTCTAAATCTTTCTCTTTCTTCCCTTCTTATTTCCTTCCGT
The DNA here is from genome assembly GCA_032716605.1 of Paralithodes platypus. Taxonomy (NCBI): domain Eukaryota; kingdom Metazoa; phylum Arthropoda; class Malacostraca; order Decapoda; family Lithodidae; genus Paralithodes; species Paralithodes platypus. The sequence goes on along the minus strand of CM064492.1, from coordinate 75,029,284 downwards.
CCCCGCCTCCTTTTATTATCTTAATCCTCTCTTCTCTTTCCTCTTTCTTTATTATTTTTATTCTATTCTATCTTCTTTCTTTTCTGTTCTCTCTTGCGTTTTCCTTT
>CM064492.1:74774761-75029077 GCA_032716605.1 Paralithodes platypus | reverse complement strand
CAGAGATTGTTATTCAGATCTCCGTTTCCCGCTGGGAGTGCTACCGAATAACTCTCTAATCAGGTCTAGTTTACTTCTCTTGCTCCTACTGCAGTTTTTGGTGGTGAGGGCAAGAAGGTCCCCTAAGTTTGGCTTCTCAATGGGGCCATTGTGTCCTTGTTGTCCTGACAATAATGGACAAAATTATTGTGCAACACATTCACTAATACAATTACGTATGCACATACACTAACATCTCTCACCAATCTCATCTCTCACCAATTTTATACTCCATCTATACCATGGACCTACCATTGCCAGCACATGGATGTATGAATATCGTATACGCCGATGATATTACTCAGGTAATCAGTTACAGGGGAAAATCGAGGAGGATGATGGCTAATAGGGTGGAAAACGAGATAACTAGAGTAAATAAATTTGAAAGGGCCTGGACAATTAAGACTAACATTAACAAATTTACAATAATTCCACTAGCAGTAAAGAAAACAGTAGACATAATTGTGGAGGGTGATCTTATGGAGCAAAAAAGGGAAGGCAAGACGTTGGGCCTCAAAATCACGAACGGAGGAGTCATAAAGCATGTCACCGATTTAATTAACAAAGGTAATAGAGCGCTACAAGATGTATATAAGTTCAAAGATCTTCCACTAAATATCAAACTTCATTTAGTTAAGGCTTATGTTATACCCACTGTTGAATACCCATGCATACCTCTCACAGGACTATCAAACACACAACTACTTAGACTGCAAGAAAATCCAGAATAAAGCCCTTCGTTTTGCCTATGACGAATCTTACCCATACAATTTTCACAACAGAAGAACTTCACAATCTTAGTAAACTAAATCCAGTAAATCAAAAACTGCCACAACAGGGCAATTAAGGTCTGGAATAATTTAGAGCTGTTGGAGGATCCGTACTATCCTGGAATTAAAAGAATCAATGAATAACAGATCTCATGCATGGTTCCCAACAACATTACATAATAATCCTCAACAGCCGCAGCCTTTATATACAAGAAGGAATTATCCATAAATAACGCAACAACAATCTGAACAATACTGATTATGACAATATCGATTATGCCAAATACCGATTATGACAACGAAACATGACTTAACCAGGGGCCTCTGCAGGTTGGTGGGGGTGGTAGAGCGTCCCACATCACTGCCAGCTGTAATCCCATGACAACACCGATAGGAGTGCCAGTATAGAACCCCTCGAGATAGCACCGATCTCGGGGTGGAGATATCAGTGCCTCATCATAACTATCCCACAGTACCACTCTGAGGCAGTCAATGGTGATGCTCCCGAGCTGGTGCACTGCTGGGGCCAGTGACTGCCTATCCTCCTATCCCTTACTGGAAACATGTACTTTTGGTGGAGCTCTTGTCTGGGGCCCACCCTGGTGGACCTCAGGCAGGAGAACCATTAAGACTGCATGTCGTATGGGGAGCATTGCCGAGAGCACTTAATCTGGTAGATGGATCTCTTGCCTGGGGCCCACTTCAGTGGACCCCAGACAGGGGACCTATCGAAGCGGCCGGAACAGCAGGATGGCAGGCAGTGAAACATAGTGAAACATATTTGAATAAAATTACCAAAGAGTCGACATACTTTTTCAGTGGCCTTGGGTCAGCATTTTTAAAACTTTTATAACATAGAAATGAACAACAGCAAGGTGGTCAGCCCACCATCTTTATACATCTCCCTCTATTTTCAATTTTCTCGAACTATACTTGCTCTAACTTCTTCAATCTCTTCCCCCCACTGAGAAGCACTCTAGCTTCTACGTAACCCGTAACCCGTAACCCGTACACTAACAAAGACGCATGCAACCCCCCCCCCACACACACACACACACACCCTTTCACTCACTCTAACACACTAAATTTGTTGTTTTTATTTTTCTCTATATCACACACCACACACACACACACACACACACGCACACGCACACGCACACACGCACACTTTATTTAGCCTCCATCAACAGGGGGGACCAATGTATATATGTAAATCAGAGCCCGGAACTAATGTTTATAGATCAGCTTCATTAATGTAGACGAATGAAGCCATCGACTCTATGCTCGTTATACACAGGACATAATATACACACCGAATATATGTAGCCTTTTTTGGGTTTGATAATAATTGGTGATTATGATGGTTTTTAATACGCCATATATCTACACGTTTTTATTATATATTCGTATTTGCTCTTCACTCTGTCTCTGTTTTTTTATCAATGTATCTATCTACCTGTCTATCTATCACAAACACACACACACACACACACACACACACACACACACACACACACACACACACACCAGTATCTATAGTCTATTTTTATATGCTGGCGATAAATTGTCTTGTTCCCATCTTAATTACTCAGCTATTACAACGCTTGTATAGCTAAATATGCTGTTACTTACGAAGACATGGCAATAATATGATGCAGGGACAAGTAGTTTCATATTTACCCATTAGTTATCGAGAAATGAGCTGCTAAGGGAGTATAATTTCAGGTAAGTTAAAACAAAATCTAGTTATAGTGGATATGCAACATTAATCTTGAACGAAGTCTTATATAACATTGTGTGTGTGTGTGTGCGCGCGTGCCTAAGCCTTAAGGGGAGGTTTGTTTCATTTCTGAACCCCCAACATCCCTAATGTTTAGCCCCATTTGTTTTGAGATTTTTAGACGTTTGCTCCGTTAGTTTGGCTATTTTAAGACCTTTTGTGCCTTTTAAGGTGTCAACGTTATTCGGGCGAGCGATAGCGAGCCTGTAATATAGAAGGAACCGCCGTTTGGCTGGGACATTTTTCTACCAAACAAATGTACAAATATATCTCGATTGGGTGTCTTTGTGGGTATTTTTTAAGCTTAATGGTGGTCTTGGGAGGGAAGAAAATCATAAATAGATTAGTAAATTTACAAATAACTACAAATCTGCCCGGCCTGGCTGGCTGTTTGGCGGGTGTGTAGGTGATAACTGGTGGTACGAGAGAGAGAGAGCGAGGGGGGCTTTCAGCACTTATAATGGTTGACATCTTAGCGCCCTTATGCCAAAATATGTGTAGTGGGTTACCTTTAACACCCCCCGCCCCCCCCTCTCCCTCCCCCTCCCCCTCTCTCTCTGTCTCTCTCTCTCTCTCTCTCTCTCTCTCTCTCTCTCTCTCTCTCTCTCTCTCTCTCTCTCTCTCTCTCTCTCTCTCTCTCTCTCTCTCTCTCTCTCTCTCTCTCTCTCTCTCTCTCTCTCTCTCTCTCTCTCTCATATAATATTGTTATCATTATACTGTTTTAACTGTAGTATTGTGTTGTAATGTATATATTTATCTTTTCCAGGTAAGCATTACTGGTGAAACAACTGTACTGTACACGGTGATATGTGGTGAGTGTTTTCGCTTATAGATTCTACTCTAACATACTGTATGTATGGATGTGTATACAGTAATGTATACTATATTATTATAAGTAATTTAACATACAAAGATTAAATTATCATAAAAATGTAATGAAGCATACGTTACATTGATAATAATTATAAGTCAAGGGTGGTTAATAGTTTGAAAATTCCTTAAGGTAAGTGGAGGTATATTTAACCCTTTCACGCATTTATGACGCAGAGGTTGCCAGATTAGCAATAAGAAATAGAGTTCTCTCACTCATAATTACCTCTCCAAAATTAGTTTTCTGGCCACAGCTAACTCAAAGACAACTGCAGAGGTTGAAGTAACTAAACTAAAGGTTTCTAAATACCCCTGATGGTAACAAAGGCTTTAAAGTATCCCCAATAGGCTCAAAATTGCGTCATATGTCTGAGAGGGTTAAGTGTAGGCTATTTGTAATAACTAATGTTAATAATAGAATAGTGTAGGTAATGTCAGAATTTGTTTTCTAGGAGCACACTCGAAAAAATAATGTTAGAAAAATATGTCCTAGTGTCCATTTGCTTTCTGTTCGTTTTCATAACTTTTCATATCATATAGCGATTGTTCTTTGGTTTATTCTCGTTATGCCCCGATCAAGTTTATTCAGAGTATATACTATGTACGAGTATATTGTTTGATTCCCAGAAATGCTTCGTAAGCTAAATAATACTGCCTAACTATAACAGGAATAGACAACGAAGACAACATTGCCATATGATCGATTATATATATATATATATTCAAGGTTCCCAGGTCTCTGATGAGTTTTCGCTGGGTGGCAGGAAGTAGATGAATGAGGTTAACAAAATTCATGGTGGTACAGGGTTACATTAATGTTCATGATGATACAGGATATACGACGCGTTTCACTGGACAACCAGCATTATCAAGTAATGATAGAATGATATAAAAAGTAAACAGGAAGGGTATATATAGAGGGAGGAGGATCAGAGGGGGCGAAGATCAGGGGGCAAATGTCTGCTATTGGCGGAGAGATATTCTAGGTGTGTTAGTGAGAGATCCGCGTCACGCAGGCGCACTGGATGCGGGAAGGTGGTGGTCGGTTGGCGAGGTCGAAGCTGATTGGCTGCGTGTCGAGGGGCGTGGCCTAAGTTGCGTAGTATGTGTGGCGCCGGCAGAAGACTAAGCTGAAGGAGGTAGCGCGGGGGGCTGCGTCAAGGGCACCGGGGGGCGAGGGGGGGCGTTAGGCCCTGTAGGGTAGTGCCTTTTGGCAGAAGGGAGGATCTGAAGGTCCAGAGTTTGGTTGTTTATGTTAGGATGTAAGGCTTGGATATATAATGCTTCGAGTATTGATATTCTCCTTGGGTCACTTTCTTTATCGAGTATGGTGGTGTGTTTCTCTAAATCGTTGCGTGTGAGGTGGGGGTGGTTAGGGGTGAGATAGTGGTCTTTGATGGCTCCAGTCTGAAGGTGAAGAGTTAACCGACGTGATAGACGAGTCTGCGTCATGCCAATATAGGAATGAGGTCCTCAGTCCTCATAATTACAGGTATGTTGGTAAATGACGTGATCGTCGGTCATCGGGCTCTTTATCTTGGTGGAAGCTGGTTTGTTGCGGAGAATGAGGTTGGAGGTCTGGGGGGATTTGTAATAAATGACCTTCATGACCTGCTCCGGACTTAACTTCACCTTTGAAAAATCAAACGATGGACAACTTCCCTTCCTCGAGATCCTCGTAGCTCTGAACGACCACGGGTTCTAAACCACCGTCTACACTAAACCAACTAACACAGGACAATGCCTCAACGGCGATAGTGAATGCCCCCGCCGTTATCTTCTATCCTCCATCTCCGCTTATGTAAGGAGAGCCCTCACGCACTGCTCTACCTGGGCCGACACCCACCAGGAACTGGAAAGACTATCTCAAGTTTTAGTGAATAACGGATAGGGTTAGACGGGGTAATTTCGCTATAATTTGCATTCAAACGCCGATATCTTCAAAACTATTGCATAGATACGGCTGAAGTTTGGCTTAGGTTGTAGAGCAGTTTTTCTTTAGGTTGTAGAGCAAGTTTGGCTTAGGTTGTATAGATAGTTTGGCTTAGGTTGTAGATCTAGCTTTGCTTAGATTTTGTTGCAGTTTCGCGGGGCCTGCAGCTGGGGCTAGCGGCGCGTCTGACGGTATGGTCGGGTGTTTGTGGGTGGTTTGTATGTTACTCACTCTCACTCACTCAGTTACTTGTTCGTCAAGGGGAATCCACGCAATGCGAGCTAAGCTCATTATTATCGCGCCTCCTTGGGAAGGTATTGCGGGAAATGCATGTTAAGTGTTATGTACTGTTGGAATGGCTCGTGGATGTGTGTGTAGTCTGTATTTAGCAAGGCGACATCGGAAACGAAGGCTTAGGGTGGATCTGTATGGTACCATTCTCACTATAGACGGTACCGTCTCGCCCGAAGGCTTAGGTAGCCATCAGCTTAGGTGAACCATATGATACCCATCTCGCCTTGTACCATTTTTGCCAACCCCAGATGGGACGTCACAACGTCGCACTTATTCAGGTACCTATTACAGCTAGGTGAACTGAGGGCTAAACATCTGAAAGGAGACAAGCCCAATTTGTCTCCGCCCGGCCGGGAATTGAACCCCGACCCCTCGTGTGTGAGACGAGAGCTCTACCTACTAGGCTACGGGCTGTGTTGATAAATACGCTCAATGTAATGAATAATGTGTGTTTGTTTGTATGTTTGCGTGTGACACAGTGTTGGCAGTAGCCGTCAGCTGCTGCCTGGTACTTTGTACTAGCAACCTACACGCCGCACCCACACGAGACACGTCCACACCCGCACTAAATACATCCACACCCGTAGGCCTAATAAATACGTCCACAACTGCACTAGACACCTCCACACCCGCACTAGACACAGTGGCGCCTAGGCCTACACATGTGACACACCAACATCTCTGCCCGCCCTGTTCAGTTATGTGTGTGTGCGTGCGACGTTTTTCTATTGGCATGTTTAGTGTCGGTTTGGGTTTGTGAATGTTTTCATTGCTTTTACCTGCGCGCTAGTGTTTTGTCTGGCCATTAATCAAATAATGTTATCTAGTTGCTAGCTAGATGATGCGTAAAATAGGTCGCGGCGAAATTCCCCCGCCCGGGGGGGTAATTTCGCCGCGAGAGTGACTTTTTAAAAAAAATCGACAGCATTACCAAAAAAAATTTTTTTTTTTTTTGGGGGCATCTATAGCAGAAAGGCTGAATGTATAGATAACAAATAAAGAATTCAAAAAATCCATTTGTGGCAGTTTCTATTCGTCAAAATAAGCGATTTTCGGCGAAATTACCCCGTCTTACCCTACTCCAACTCCGACGTCTCCAGCACCATCAACCACCATCTTGAAAAATGGTATACCCAAAGCCCTCCCAACATTGACCCCCCCAATGAAATAAGATCTTCTACCGCAATTTTATGTCCTCTGAACACAAAAATGACGAGGCCGTCATAAAAGAAATAATCTCCAAGCATGTCCACCCAACCAATCCGGAAAACAAAATCAAATTAATAATTAATTACAAATCCCCCAAGACCTCCAACCTCGTTCTCTGCAACAAACCAGTTTCTACCAAGATAAAGAGCCCGATGACCGACGATCACGTCATTTACCAACATTCCTGTAATTATGAGGACTGTGGACCTCATTCCTATATTGGCATGACGCAGACTCTTCTATCACGTCGGTTAATTCTTCACCTTCAGGCTGGAGCCATCAAAGACCACTATCTCACCCCTAACCACCCCCAAATAGTAATAGTAAATATATACAAAGGAAAAGGGGATGCGCTAGATAGAGGAAATTATAGGGGCCTGAAAATGCTTGACCAAATCATGAAGGTCTGTGAGAGAGTCCTTGAGGGTTTGATCAGGCAAAGCATCTCTATTGATGATATGCAGTTTGGTTTTATGCCAGGACGTGGTACAACCGATGCTATCTTCATAGTCCGGCAGATACAGGAAAGATACCTACTAAAAGGCAGGGATCTTTACTTTGTGTTTGTGGACCTGGAGAAGGCCTTTGATAGGGTACCTAGAGATGTTGTACAGTGGGCTATGAGGAAACTTGGTGTGGAAGAGTGGCTGGTGCGTGTGATAATGAAGATGTATGAGGATTCGCGAAGTTCGGTGAGGGTGAAGGGTGTACTGAGTGATGAGTTCGCAGTCCGTGTTGGAGTCCATCAGGGTTCAGTGTTAAGCCCCCTCCTCTTTATTATGGTCTTGGAGGCGCTGTCTAGAGTTTTTAGAGGCGGACTCCCGTTGGAACTGTTTTATGCAGACGATTTAGTCCTAATAGCTGACAGTATGCAGGATGCTGAGGCCAAATTCAGAGAGTGGAGAGAGGGCATGGCGAGCAAGGGTTTAAGAGTCAATATTAACAAAACCAAGGTTATGCATTGTAGTTTGAGACGAGGCAATGTGGAAAAGAGCGGTGCATACCCATGTGCAGTGTGTGGAAAGGGAGTGGGCGTTAACTCAATTCAATGTAGCATCTGTCGATGTTGGGTACACCATGGGAGTAAGCGCTGTAGTAGAATAAAGGGGCCCCTGCCGAAGGATAAGTCAGAAATAGAGAAATTTGAGTGCGTAGTGTGCAAAGGCGAGCTTGTGTTAAGTGATGATCCTGTGGCTGTGAATTTTGGAAATGAGTCCTTGGAGCTGATGAACAAGTTTTGTTACCTAGGAGATACCATCTCTGCCGGTGGTGGGGCCGAGGCTGCCACTGTTGCTAGAATTAGGTGTGGCTGGGGGAAGTTCAGAGAATTGATGCCAATCCTGACCATGAAAAGAATGCCTCTCCCCCTGAAGGGAAAGGTGTATGCCTCATGTGTTAGAAGTGCAATGACGTATGCCTCAGAAACATGGGCCGTTAAAGTAGAGGATGTCAACAGAATGGAGCGTAATGAGATGAGAATGGTGAGATGGATGTGTGGGGCCAGGCTACAGGATAGAATAATAAATGTTGAGCTGAGGAGACGTTTAGGTATAAAGAGTATTAGCGTGGTGATGCGTACAAGTAGACTGGGATGGTATGGACATGTGGTGAGAATGGATGAACAAAATTGGGTGAAAAAATGCAGGTCTGTGATTGTGGAGGGAGCTGCACCAAGGGGTGGACCGAGGAAGACCTGGGATCGGACTATACGCGCCGATCTCAAATCCAAGAACTTGACAAGTGAAGCAGCCCTTAACAGGGTTGCCTGGAACGCCGCCATTAGGACAAGAGACTGAAACTGCACTTATGTGTGGAACACTCAATCTTAAAATTTTATGTATGTATGTATGTATGTACCTCACACGCAACGATTTAGAGAAACACACCACCATACTCGATAAAGAAAGTGACCCAAGGAGATTATCAATACTCGAAGCGTTATATATCCAAGCCTTACATCCTAACATCAACAACCAAACTCTGGACCTTCAGATCCTCCCTTCTGCCAAAAGGCACTACCCTACAGGGCCTAACGCCCCCCCTCGCCCCCCGGTGCCCTTGACGCAGCCCCCCGCGCTTCAGCTTAGTCTTCTGCCGGCGCCACACATACTACGCAACTTAGGCCACGCCCCTCGACACGCAGCCAATCAGCTTCAACCTCGCCAACCGACCACCACCTTCCCGCATCCAGTGCGCCTGCGTGACGCGGATCTCTCACTAACACACCTAGAAATCTCTCCGCCAATAGCAGACATTTGCCCCCTGATCTTCGCCCCCTCTGATCCTCCTCCCTCTATATATACCCTTCCTGTTTACTTTTTATATCATTCTATCATTACTTGATAATGCTGGTTGTCCAGTGAAACGCGTCGTATATCCTGTATCATCATGAAGTAATGTAACCCTGTACCACCATGAATTTTGCTAACCTCATTCATCTACTTCCTGCCACCCAGCGAAAACTCATCAGAGACCTGGAAATCTTGAATAATAACATTTCCAACGCAGAAATTGCACATTTCTTTCAACCTCGTATGTATTAAAGAATATATATATATATATATATACTACTGTATATTTACAAATCTCTATCATTGCACTCTACTTGTTTGCTGTTTATTTAAATTGCTCAGACTAGAGAAACATATACTTTTCCTTTTTTTTTTTTTTATTCTGCTTACTATCAACACCTTATTTGCTTCCACTTCACGTTTTTTTGGTCTTGGTTTTAAATACTGGGTATGTGTTTTTCTGTCGCTCATGATATTTTTCATATAGTTTTATCTAGTTCTACATCCGCACTCGAGACTTTTAAGTGTCGGTATATTGTTTGGTTTTTGTATGTCAAGCAGATTTGTATGTCTGTTAATCATATACTTACAGTTTATATTTTATTCTTATTGATATACTGTATATGTATTTTATTGGTCCCAGTATCCATCTTTTCATATAATCTTTTTCGTTGCCCTACTTCTGTTTTCTTGTTGTCCTCTCCTTCTTTACCTATTTCATTATCTCATGTTCTCTCCTTGCTTCCCCTTCTTTCTCCAGTTATTGGTTTTCTCAGTTATTATTGTTATTTTTCTCGTTTTCATTCCAATTTAAAATATATTCTTTGAACTTGTTACTATTTTAACTCATCGACTACGGAATATGTCATACAAATTGTCTTGTGTTACTAACAATCCAATCCAATCTATTCCAGTTCCAATGTTATCCAGACAGATATATGTGTTGATTATGTTAATCGAAAGTTTATAAGTTTTTTAATACGAGATTGTATTTCTAAGCTGATTAAATCGTCCAGTCCTAGCCAAAATAGTTTAAATTAACAGTGCATTGTACAGAAGAGGGATAAATCTTATCACTACCAAGTTGTCCTTCGTGGTTTTACATTAGTTTATTAATTTGATTTAAAACATTTAAGGGACCGTACAATTTAGTTGTGTGTGTGTGTGTACAAAGGAATACAAAGTAAATCAAACAACAACAGTTCAACGACCCCTCAAGGCTGCTTGCCCTCCAAAACACTGATGGTCAAGTGTCCAAATAGTAGTTTAGAGTGGGTAAGGGGAAAATGGAAAGGGAAGACTGCCCAGTGTATGTGTGTGTTAATTTTAGTAATTTGGCAAAATGGTAGGACAATTTGGTACTGTACTTGGCGCGACTAGACTGAAGATACTTTTTTTCAGAAATTGCCTTATCCAAGTTACCGAAATTGCCTAAAAAGGCCTCGTGTCATTGTGAAGCTGGCTTATTCTCTCTCTCTCTCTCTCTCTCTCTCCTCCCTCCTCTCCTCGTCTCTCTCCTCTCTCTCTCTCCTCCCTCTCTCCTCTCTCTCTCTCTCTCTCTCTCTCTCTCTCTCTCTCTCTCTCTCTCTCTCTCTCTCTCTCTCTCTCTCTTTCTTTTCGTCTGTTCCATCTCCACACATTCCATCCACTGTTGTTCTCCCCAGCGTCGTCTTTCCATTTCTTCTCTGCTCTGTTCTCCCATGTTTACCTTTGATCTTTGTGGCTCCCCTCTTGTCATTCTTGTATGTCGGTATAAAAATAGTCCCCTTCATATCTCCTTTCTTTTCTGCAGTTTGGTGTTGGTGGATAGTTCTGGAATTATATCTGTGTATTCCATGGAGTATACTGTACTGTAGGCTCCTTTGTTGTGTGAATATCAATACATATTTAATTTTACAAACAGCACTTGTGATTTTCATACCATTGCTGGTATGCTTTAATGTTTTCAAGCCAAAATATGTGCTATGTGATTATATTTACAGTTACTTTTGGATTATCTATGCACTTTCATGTGTTAGTTTATTTCCAAAGGTATAAACTATTTATGAATTTATGATCAATAACATTCAGAGTATAACTTAATGACAGTATTGTTTCCCTTTAAAATACAAAATACTTGGAAATTCAATTTCAGGGATTATAATTATGGATTATAATTAAATTAGATTGCCTAATGCTCTGGCATGTGTCTTACTTTTTTTGTTTGAGTTAGCCTATACGTCTTCAGCATATATCGAGGATCTCAAGTTAACCCTTGCAATCCCACAGTTTACCTCTCTCTCTCTATATATATATATATATATATATATATATATATATATATATATATATATATATATATATATATACCGGTATATATATATACTGTATATATACAGTATGTGCTTTCTTTGCGCTTATCCCTCCGTTGGCTCTTTTTTAGCATTATTGTTTCCAGTACATGAAATGAGTCGGTCCATACTAGCTATATACTTAAAGTACACTAGTGTGTGTTTTAATTATATGGTTTGTGAGAGAGAGAGAGAGAGAGAGTGAGAGTGAGAGTGAGAGTGAGATTGAGCAAATGAGAGAATATGGCTTGGGGTGGCGTAGTGTAAAATGTCGCTTGGCTGTGAAAAGTGTGTTTTAGCACCCTTTTGGTTTTTGTGTAACAATCCCTCCCCTCCCCCTTTTCCCTCCTTCCTTCCTTCCTTGTTTTTGTAATAACTTCCTATTTTTTGTCTTCCTTCTTTCTCTCATTTTGTGCTGTATATTATACTCCTTTACGTTACAGTAGAGTCGTTCTCAAATTAAAAGTCAAATATTATTATTTTTTAATTACCGGTAACTCACTAATTCCGATAAATTCTTATGGTGAAGAACGTCAGCATAAGTTGTGAATGCCGCCATTGTAGTGAAAGGCATTCATAGTATAACATAACTGAAATCCTCAAAAAAAATCTAGAACCACGTGATGCAGTTCCCTTTTACACCCAACCTGATTTTATAGCTATTGTTAGTTCTTGCCAAGAGAGAATATCGGCTCGACTTGTACGACCTTTGACCTTCAACCATAAGTATTCATTATTAAATGTTTGTTTGTGTTTTGCATCATGACTTTTCTTTTTGGCTGTCCATTAACTTTTTCAATCAGACAACGATGTCTTTACATATTAAGGGAGTTTTTGTTTTTTTGTGGACCCCTTATCTCTCATGTATAGTCCCATTAGTTTTTTTTTATATATTTTAAGACGTTCGCACCATTTGTTTGGCGATTTTAGTACTTTTGTCCCATTTCTTTGTCAACATTTAGACCTTTCGTACCATTTAGGTGTCTAAATTTTTTTCCTGGCGAGCGATAGAGCCTGTAATATAGAAGGAACTATCGTCCAATTGCTCTCATTTCTTGTATCTAAGTTTTTGAAACTATTCTTGCTTCCAAATTTCTTAAACATTTCTCATAATCTGCTCTCAGATCGCCAGTATGGCTTCCTTTAACCCTTAACTGGCGGCGCGCAACATAAGTCGAGTGAAAGAAATTTGGACTATGTGGCGGCTCACAACATAAGTCGTGTGCCATTTTCAGCACGTAATGTTGCTGAGAGAGAGAGACAAGTGGTGGCAGGAGAGTAGCGAGCGTATGACTGCTCCAGACCACCGCGGTGGACCAACTGACATGAATCCCACCCTCCTCCACCCTCTCACACTCGCTACACAGTGAATTGTTTAGGGAAAGTACCGAATTACATGGTTTTTGCACTCGTGTTGCGTGATTGTTGCAAGAAAACTAGCAGTCGTACAAGGATCGTTGGGGTGTCATTGGAAAGCTATGTTTATGCCCTTTCAGGGATAGATACTTGTTTTACGCTCTGGGTCTTATTTAGGCATGAAAATTATCACGTAAACAACCCTATTTTGGGTAAAAACACCCCGCTGGTGGCTACATATTATTTACCGCCTAGGCCGCTCGTTAGGTGTTAAGGGTCGCTCTACTGGTGATCTTCTTTCATATCTTACTAACTCTTGGTCATCCTCCTTTCGGGACTTCGGTGAGACCTTTTCTATTGCACTAGACATTTCGAAGGCCTTCGATAGAGTCTGGCACAAATATTTAATTTCTAAACTACCTTCCTTCGGTTTCTATCCCTCCATCTGTGCCTTTGTCTCTAATTTCCTTTCCGGCCATTCCATAGCTGTGATTATGGACGGCCATCGCTCACTTCCTCATCCTATCAACTCCGGTGTTCCTCAGGGCTCTGTCCTATCTCCTATTCTCTTTCTAATTTTCGTAAATGATCTTCTCAACTGTACCTCCAGTCCCATCCATTCAATCGCCAGAGGACTCTACCTTACACTACTCAATTAGTTTTCCAGAACGCCCCAGCCAGCAATCCCTCAAAAACAACCTTAATGAAGCCATAGAACACTTATCTTCTTATCTAACTACTATTTCCAATTGGGGCAGAGAAAACCTTGTTGACTTTAATGCTTTCAAAACCCAATTTCTCCATCTATCTACCCGTCCGGAACTGTCAGAGGACTATCCCTTATTCTTCAACAATACAAAAGTCAATCCTTCATCTTCTCTCAATATTCTTGGTGTCTCTTTTTCTTTTGCTCTCACTTGGAAGGACCATATTACCAGTCTTGCTAAGGCAGCCTCCCAGAAGCTGGGTGTGCTCAACCGCCTCGAGGGGTTCTTTACCCCTGCGCAGCTTCTTGCTCTTTACAGGGGCACAGTGCGTCCTTGTATTGAGTATTGTTCACATGTGTGGGGAGGATCCTCTCACACCGCACTCCTAGACAAAGTAGAAAGGAAGTTCTTTCGTATCATTAATTCCCGCCCACTCACCAACTCTCTGCAAACTCTCTCTCTTCGCCGCAATGTTGCATCTCTCGCTATTCTATCGCTACTACAATAATCAGTGCTCCTCAGAGCTCTCCCAGTGTATACCACCTCCTCCACGTATGGTACGTGGTACCCGGCTTGCAACACAATCCCACCCCTACTATGTGCAACTCTCCAACCCAAGAGTGAAATGTTACTCTGTCTTTCTTCTATTCAACTGCTAAGCTCTGGAACTCTCTCCTAGAATCAGTCTTACCCTCTTCCTATGACTTAAATTGCTTAAAACTCCGTGTGTCCAGGCATTTTGGCTCGAACGTCCCTTGATTTTGGCCCTTTCACTCTTTCAACTTTGGGGGAAGCACTCGCTACAGGCAGTTCTGCCTTTTGTCTCCCTCACTCACATAGACAAAAAAAAATGAACTATGAATTTGTAATGTGGTTAAATAAAAATGTGACATAGGCTGGTTGTTCCTAGAATTGTTGTCTTTAAAATGTTTTCGCCGTAGTCCTTTTATAGGCTGCACGTGTCAACCATAAAGGTTAGCAGTATTTTTATTTTTTATAGATTCATTGAAAATGAAGATTTATGTATTGTTTTGCCTGTTTTAATAATAATCAATATTCAAGCATGTTAAACAACAATTAGGTTTCATAATGTTCATACATAGCTAACAACGAAAGAGGGCAGGGATTTGAGGACGAGGACATTTTAGAAGTTAATTAGGTTAGGTTAGCTTTGGTATAGGGATGTTAGAGTGAATGTAATTTGGCTAAATTAAGATATCTTGAGTTAGGAAAGTTAAATCAACTTACGTTAAGGTACGATACAATTGTTTTGGAGTGACTAAGATAGCTTAGAGTTGATTTGGCTCTAAAAATTCGTGTATGATGAAATGGTAGGATAATTATGATCTAATAAGATAAGGTTTAAGATAGCCGAATAAGTCAGACAAATTCGAAAAAAATCGAGAAATATACACAAATATGATTATATTTTAACTAAATTTCAATGAAACATACATGAACTAACTTGTGAGACACCAAGACGTAGTGTTCTAGTTAATTATAAAAAGTTACTTGATCCTGTCTTGGTGTTATAAGAACAGTAAAGTAGCAGCCTGCTGTATTTCGCAAATATTTAGTTTAAATAATATTAATAGAATTATATTAAATTACATTTAGTAATTTGGCAACATTTTCACGGGCAGAAGGAAGTAATAACATAATTGTCCTCTATCATGCTTTACTAACACATACTAAGCTAGTTTACGGATAATTATAATTATGAATGTCTTAATGATAATGGTTTCACTTAAATATATTGATTATTTTTGTTCAATATCTGAGATCCGAAAGGAAAGAATTACGGACAAGATTACTTACAGTACGATACAAAGAGCAATAAACAAAACTAAAAAGACTAGTATGAGAATCAGTAGTATGACCCCCTCATCCCATATGAAAGCCATTGTTGATGACACTGCACTGGTTTCAGACCCTAAAGAAAAAAGGAAGAAATGAAACAGCGGAAGAATAGACATCAACGGAAGACATGTAGGGGATGGAAGACTAGTAGTCAGGCAGATATGTAACAATATAAGACCAAGATGTTCACTTCTGGAAGAAAGCATGAAAATTTGTCTATAGGGGTTCTTGAGTATGCTGAATCCGATTTTAATGGAATCCACGCTGGCAAACCAAGGGTTCCCACTCAAAATTGACATTGAACATGGAAGGGGTCAAATTGCCATTTCTTTGCGACCGCACCTTTTTTTAACAACATTGAATATTTATTAGATGCTTGTTATATTCCAAAATTGAATTTTTTGATATGTATCATGCAAAAGAGTATTGTAGTATACTTGTGTAAACAACAAATATGCTTTCCATAAGATTTTGATTCGTTTTACGTGCCACATATGATAGTGAAAATTTAATTTAATTATATTATAGACAAAGTAGGAATATTCGTCAATGAAACATATTGTTACATATCTGCCCGACTAAACATAGCAATATAACAATCAATAAGCATTATTGGATCATCTATTTACCAATTAGAACATGTCCCTTGGTGTACACTGTCCACCACAGAAGCAGAGCTGTGTGCAGGGGAGACTGGCTTTGGAGCATTGGCATCGTCCTGTGCAGCGTTTCTTGCAGGCACACTTGACAAGTTCTCTGCACCCCTTTGATGCTTCAGGGAGGGAACTCCATAAGGGCACCCAGATTCCTTCGCTGTCTAGTTTCCATCCCCACTCGGAAGGACTTGGAAGAGTAGGACTGGCCTTCAGAGCCTGTCCCCAGACGTGTCCTGCTTGGTAAGCCGCTCGCTTTACATGTTGTAGCAGTGCTGCACGTGACGGCGGGATGTTTTCCAGATTCCGATTACCGTAGGAGAAGAGTTGCTTCCTTGCTTCATTCACTTCAGTGAGCTGTGATGTGCGACAGTAGAGCAGGACCACATATCTCTCGAGTTCTTTCATGTCAGCTTCTGTCACTTCATCCGGAGTATCTGACAACCGATGAAATACATCGTTGATTTGTGGAAGTGATTTCCATACTTCCCAGGCGGTCTTCTTACCGATGGAGCTGAATGACGACACCGTGTCGCAGCCTGACAATGCATGCATGAATGGCAAGCCTCTGCAGTAATCATTGCCCATCTCACTGGCAACAATATGAGCTCCAATATAACGGAAGTGGGCACCATGTTCGAAAGCTAACCAAAGTTCACAATCTGCCATGTCGATTGCAGTCACAATGGCAAGAACCAGTACGTCCGTGTCAGTGGCATGCAACATTATCTTCTTCATGCCAAGTTTGTACGCATGGAAGCAATGGAGCATCATTCGGTAGTCTGCCTCTTCGTGTGAGCATGGATGTAGGTCAGAAGCATCCAGTGTTGCGTATGAGGCAACACTCTGACCCTTGGTTGTGATCAGCATCTTCCCTGTTGCTGTTGCTTCAGATTCAATGGCTGTGGCTAGAAACCTGAAGAGTTCTGTCTTGTTGCTGTCAACTCGCAAGAAACTTTTCCAGTTGTGTGGGAGTCGTGTTTTCTCAGACACACGAAGAGCTTCTCCTGTACCTCGGCCCTCTCTGGTGTGCGCTTTCAGACTGTCAGCCATGTAGGTATCCCATACAACATCTACCCGTGCAGCATGTTCAAGCTGCCTCTCCAGATACGGGACAAAGACATACTCTGCATAGTCTTTGAACGTTTTCACATATGTTGTGGCAGTCTTCGGATCCAACCTATGGACGAGGGCGGCACCATCAAAGATCTTCACGTCCACAGTAGGTGTGGTCTGTGGACGTGGTGCTAGCGGTTCCAGACACTTCAGCAAGTCAGCCTTGTCTCCGAGACGCATCAGGTTGTTTTCAGCCAGAGACGTTGGCCACGAGTGGTTCTCATGCTGGAAGAAAACGTCCATCTCACCATTTCGTGCTTGACAAGAGATGTACATTCGCGAAAATAGCTGCAGGTTGCTCTTCATGTTGGACATTTTGGACTTTATCTTCGAAGACACTTTCCGTTCTCCTGACTTGAACATCTGGAGCTTGTTCTTTGGAATAGTGTCATTGAAAGGCTTCTCCATCTTCACAACTCGCAAATCAACGAAGGTGCTGTATTGAGTCCTTCCTATTTCCTCAGCTTCTGAGTAGGTCTTGATGACTTGATCAGCCATGATGACCTTCGTGTCCAGTGTGAGGAGATCAGCGCTCGTTTCTGTGAAGGGATTACCCAATTCATTCAGAACATCTATCACGCTTTGGACATTAGTTGCAAATCTCTTTTGTGTGGTCAGAGTTTGTTCATGGTGTCGATCATTGTGGGTTGTCTTCTGAGATGTGCTCACTTCCACCTCATGTATGATCCTGGCCATCTCGGGGCCGGCAATCATCCACCGCCTGAGGGCTGATTCATTTTCAGTGATGCCATCCCCTTTCAACACAGCATTGAGCTGCTCGTGTACATGGTCATGTGCCATCATGGAGAAGCGATGAGTTGTCTTCTGTGTCACAAAGTGTCCTTTTTTGAACTCGTTGCACACTGCTGGGCATTCACGCTGTAGCTGCAGCAAATCTCGCACATGAACAGACAACCACCTCGCATGGTGGAAGTGATCCATGGCAAACATCCATGGCACAATTCTTCCCAGTGTGCCAATGTAGAGCTCAAAGTTTCCTTCACACTGTGACTGCATGAACTGGAGGAAGAGCGCCTCAAGTTTGAAGGTTTTGCTCCAGTACCGAAACTGCGGATGCTGCGTCTCCATGTGTGTGCACCAGTCTTCGAATGGCATCACAGGCTTCGCGTCTGCCTCTGTTTCTGTTTTGTATGAATTGTAGGCTTGGCTACATAAGCAAAACAGTGCAGCAGCTGTTACTTGATGAGCCCACTGAGAACGTGCTGTGAATGATCCCTTCCTAAGAGCATCAGCCCTACCATCTGTGGTAACGTTTGTAGTCGTCAGTACAATCAACCATCCACTGCCATCTAGCCAATCTCCCAGAACTTTCAGCAACGCCATCTCTAGATGCAATCCACCCATCATCACCACATACTTGTCTTTGCCATAGGCAGCTGGCTAGGTCCACTGTATCTTCTTGGCGATGGCATACAGCGGCTGATCAACAGTCAATATCGGGACTTGTCCTGGATGCACATGTTCGGTAGGTTTAGCGATTACATCCATGCCATGCTTTACCATCGCCAAAGAATGCGCATTATCACGGAATAATGGCATGATCCCGGATATCGCTGGTGGTCTGGGGCAGGAATCTTGTGACGCTGCAAAATTTGCGGACCAAGAGATGTTATCATCTGAATTAATTTCAGGTTTCTCCAGCAGCTTCTCAACTGCCTGTGCCCATGAGATCTGCAGCTCATCTGAGTCGACTGGTGAGTTTTCGGGGACAGCTTGTCCCTCAGTCTTGCATGGTGTAGGGTTATTGGTTGGGAATGTAGCTGGTGGGACAATACTGTACGAGTCCATGATTGGCTTGATCTTCGTTGCGCTTGGTGTGTCCTTGTGGATGAGAGGTTTGTTCTGGAGCTCTGTGCCTGCACATTCATTCGTAACATGCTGCGTCAGAGAGATGGCTGTTCCATGGAACGCAGTTTGTACTGAAGTCGATGTAGGATTGTGGTCTATGTTGTCGAAATTGCCTGTTGTGAAGAGATCTTTTCTCAGGACTGTTGGGCACACAACCCCAGCATCTTAAAAAGAGGTCAATGCACTGTTTGCTACATCTGTGGACAGCTGTAGTATTCGGTCATATGATACAGACAATCCCTTCTCGAAAAGAGTGTCAATCAAGTCACGCTTTCGGGTCTTGTTGTGGATCAGCAATCCAAGGTACAAAGGAAGTCTAGTTTCTCGTTCCAGGCTGTGTCGAGTCTGTAGAGCAGTGGCTTCTTTCCTGCTACTTTTCAGAGTGTTGAATGTGAGCAGCTCAACTATTGATATTGCAGCTGTTTTCACGACCCGATTGTTTTCCGTCTGGTTTTGGATGTTTGTACCTCCAAGAATCATCTGAACCAAAGCAAGTAGGGAAGTTGGATTATCCTTATACTGCTCGTCTAGCAACGATCCCGTGAATGTGTAGCGTTTCTGAAAGATCTCTTTCCTGATTATGTTTGCAGCTCTCATGAGCACAACAGCATCACTCTCAGGGTCCCGCTTCTTGGCCTCCAACAAGGTATCTCCAACGTCATTCTTAAACGTGAGCATGACCTCATACTTGCTTTTATGTGCTTCCAACTCGGGAATTCGTGCGAGAAGCTTCTCCTTCAGACGAGTTGAGTTTGTGCGCTCTGACATATCGCCGCCAAGTTGCTTAACACCTAACGAGCGGCCTAGGCGGTAATTTATATGTACCGCCCAGCGGGGTATTTTTACCCTAAATAGGGTTGTTTACGTGATCATTTTCATGCCTAAATAAGACCCAGAGCGTAAAACAAGTATCTATCCCTGAAAGGGCATAAACAGAGCTTTCCAATGACACCCCAACCATCCTTGTACGACTGCTAGTTTTCTTGAAATGATCACGCAACACTAATGCAAAAACCATGTAATTAGGTAGTTTCCCTACATAATTCCCTGTGTAGCGAGTGCGTGAGGGTGGGGGAGGGTGGGATTCATGTCAGTAGGTCCGCCGCGGTGGTCTGGAGCAGTCATATGCTTGCTACTCTCCTGCCACCACTTATCTCTCTCTCTCTCAGCAACATTACGTGCTGAAAATGGCACACGACATAAGTTGTGAACCGCCACTTAGTCCAAATTTCTTTCACTCTACATATGTTGCACGCCGCCAGTTAAGGGTTAAGTCGTGATCTGTAGAGTTGTACGAGGCTTGACAGCTTGAATATGTGTTCCGCATGCTCATCTACCTGACGAGTCTCTTCAATGTAGGACACCAATTCTGCGAAGGCTATAGAATCAGGGGCTAGATCTGAATCTTCCTTCGATTCCACTTTCCTGGTGAATGCACGATATCTATTGCTGAAGCCAGTCAAACACTGTTTGTGGTATATCGCATCTATTGCAGTCATGTCTCCAGAGGACAGCTTTGCTAGTAGCCGGGTATCACGAAGCTCAGTTGCCATCTTCCGAACATTTGCGTCCATTCGTGGTGTGGCTGCTCTGTGATAAGTGTCCTCCATTTTTTCATCGCAAAAGAAGCAGAGACTTTCTTTAGCTTGGCAGGAGGTTCCAGGAAACGCACAACGCAGTCTACCTTTGAGTGGAGAAGTCTTCGGCTCAGGATCTTCTAGTTTGGCAACCTTCTTGCGAGCACGCTCAACTTTGGCTTGGTTAAACCTCATGTAGCATGTTTTGTGCCATCTTGCATTGTGCTGAAAGAGGGTTGCAGCGATACCTTGACCGTCATCCAAACGTGACAACTGTATGTTCATTGGCAGTGCACTAAGTGAGTGTAGCTCCTGGATGTGCTCAGCTAACGATTCATAGCCTTTGGACTGGTTTACATTCTTACATTGGGACGGGTCTCTCAGGGGTTCAGTTGAACTTTTCTGGCACATAGCACATAGCGTCCAGTCTGTTTCGGTTAATACCGGGTGATGGGCAGAAGTACTGTCAAGCTTTTTTTTCTTGGTCGCCATCGCTCCATATAGCTTGGTTGTATTAGACACCATCCATCTCGATTCCTGAAAAGATTAGAAACATTTGTTACGTTCGTTTCAATATTAATCAGAAATCTATATCAAAGGTTTAGTTAGACCTGATTAATTATTGAAGGCTAATCATGATGAACGTTGGCAAGTTCTGCAAATTAAACACATCATCATATTAATGCATATGTATGCATGCACAATGGATATGATTTTCCTGAAAAATAAATGAAAAGAGATCTATTCATTAATGTTCGGATGGAGTTTTAAATAAAATCGTTCATCCTTATATCCTTCCTTTGATATCCTTGGATATGTCATTATTGTCAAATACATGAGGCACATACTGCACATAAATATGAACGGATTAACGTGGCTAGACCACAACAATATAGGTTGACTATGACAAACTTTTTTTTTTTAGTATAATTTTTTTCAATGTCAATTTTGAGTGGGAACCCTTGGTTTGCCAGCGTGGATCCCATTAAAATCGGATTCAGCATACTCAAAAACCCCTATAGACAAATGTTCATGCTTTCTTCCGGAAGTGAACATCTATTTGACATATCTGCCCGACTATAGGGGGGAGAAGGTACATTTACTGAGAATAGCCTATTACGTTATGTAAAGTAAAACGAGAGATCAATATTTACAAGGAACAATACGTATATTTGAAATTATATTTTGACTATTAAAGTGTCAAAGAGATAATGCTTATAGGCTGAAAATAATGAAGTCTTCATACACTTACATTGAAGGATAAAGTCTGAGGCCCTGATGAAGGAAAGTGGATTGACAATGCAAAACAATAGATAACGATTGAAATGTTAGAAAATAAATATATTATTAGAGACAGTTATGAGAACATATCATGTGGTGACAAAATAAAGCCATACCAAAGGAGCTTTGAAACCATTATCAATAAGAGAATCTAAATATACTAAAATATAATTTGTATTGGAGTGAGGAGATAAAGTGGTAGTACTGTAATCCAAGGAAGAGAAGAGGAGGGAGAGTGGAGAACAAACTTTAATATCGAAGAGGCCTGCGCATCCCGAAATGGGAGAGGTTTGCATTGGTTAATAAATGGAAACTTTCAATGTCCTCTGCTTATCTTCAATGATTTTACCACCAACGTGCCATAGCAAATACTATTGCTATGTCCAAAACATTAGTAATGCATTAGTTCCCAAAACTCAATAAGTACTGTGGACATAAAATAGCCAATATATATAGAAGCTGGTGGAATGTTCGTGAATTTATTATCTCGGTATCGTCTTATTAAAAAGCAAAATACCGGCAAGATATCGAATAACTTAAATACTTTATAATTTGGTAATTTACCAATTTCTCGACCCGCTTCTCCCTCATGTTTAGCCCCATTAATGATTTCAAGACGTTCGGACTAATATTTTGGCAATTTTAATTTTGTTTGCCCCATTTTTGTTTCAATATTAAGATCTTTTCGTGCCATTTAGGCGTCGATTTTTGTCCTGGTGAGCGATAGTAAGCCTGTAATTTAGATGATCCATTTTTCTACCAAAGAATATACAAATTTATCTCGAAGGGGAATCTTGGGGATGTTCTTTTCAGCTTAATAAGAGGTCTAGGGAGGAAACTAAAACAATAATAGATAAATAAATAAATACATAAATCGACCAATAGATAAACTCCCCCCCCCCCTTTAAGCTGGAGACATCACAGATACGGACGTGTTTTTATAATTTATATTTTGTTATTTTGTTTCCCAGCGTATCAGAATTGTTAAATACAAAAATGTACCCCCTTTCTCTGCAAACTATTGTACTTCGTACCTTCTCTCAGTTTCCATTTTCTTGTTATTCCCTATTTACCATTTATCCTTTGTCTTAACTCTTCCTTTCATTTTCTCTTCTCCTTTCTCTGGTTTATCTTCCTTTGTCTCTTCCCCTTTCTCCTACTTAGTTTCTTAGGCTCTTTCTTTTCCCCTGTCTTTTTTTCCTCTGCCCTTGTTTTTCTTTTTTCTTTTCTTTGCTCCTTCCCTTCCCTTTGTTATCTTCCTTTGTCTCTTTCCCTTCCTTTTTCTCCTCTCCCTTTCATTGTTTCTCCTTTCTTTCTCTTTTTTTTTTTTTTGTCAATCTCCTTCTTTCTTTTCCCTTCCTCGACTGCCCTAATTTTCCTCGCCCCTTTCTTTTACTCTTCCTCGACTTTCTTTGTGTATCCTTTCTTACCCTAATCCCTATCCATGCTCTTTTCCTCCTTTCTTCTCGCTGTTCGTCTCCTTACCACCTCTTTGTCTTCTACCTCATCGCTCTCTTCTTCCTACCCTCTTTTCTTTTCTCCCCTTCCTTCTTCCTCCTCCCCTCCTTCTTCCTCCTCCACTTCTGCCTCCCTGTTCTCTTCCTCCTCTCCTCTTCCCCCTCTCTGCTTCTTACTCCCTCTTCTCTTCCTCCTCCTCCTCCTCCTCCTCCTCCTCCTCCTCCTCCTCCTCCTCCCCCCCCTCCTCCCTGGCCACGGTCCTGGTCGTTCAGAGAAATATAAACCCAACATTTTTCCCCATGTATACCGTTACCATTTTTTTTTATCCCTTGCATGTATTTTTTCAACTTAAAGATATTTTCTGTAGGTTTACCACTACTTTTTTCGGCGTCAGATATGATCATCATTAGTAATTTAATATACCGGTACATTTAGTTTATTTTATCGTGCAACTTTATTTTGTTAAGTAGTGGATTTTGTTGTTTTATGCCTTCCGTATTTTTTCTTCTAAATAATTGCTCTCTTGTTTAGTTGATTGATTTTATTTGTATTATAGATTATTTTCGATATACCTTATTATTATTTTTAATATAATTTTTGCCTCACACATCTAATTGTTTTATACAGTGTTTATTAAACTTAACAAATACCATATATTATTCATAATTGATTGTTGAATCATTATTCATTACCCTATAATTATGATTTACGTTGATATTTTCAACATTGTTTTATGTAGGCCTACTGTACGTCCATAATATAGTTCTAGTTTTTGCATTTATGGATTTATATATTTTTTTTTTTCTTCAGCAGTGTACTTGACGTTTTGAACCAATTTTTTTTTTTATTTTGAGTTGTAGTGGGAATGTATAAAGGGGAATTTGTGGCATTTTTCCCTGCAGTAATTTGTGAAAGTGGGATGTGGGTGTTGGTGGGTGAGATGTGGGTGTGGGTGGGTGAGGTGTGGGTGTTGGTGGGTGAGGATGTTGGTGAGGTGTGGGTGAGGTGTTGGTGTTGGTGGGTGAGGTGTGGGTGTTGGTGGATGAGGTGTGGGTGTTTGTTGGTGGGTGAGGAATCAGGCATGGGGTAATCGTAATCTGTAATCGTAATCGATTACAGTTTTCTAAGTAATCGTAATCGTAATCGATTACTTTCTTATATTTGGGGATGTAATCATAATCGTAATCGATTATTTTCAAACAGTAATCATAATCATGATTACTTTTACGATTACACCAGTAGCCTACACAGTACCGGTACTTAGTATGTATTAAGAAGGGTAGAGATGATTTTTTTCTATGTGAGTGAGGGAGACAAACATCAGAACTGCCTGTAGCGAGTGCCTCCCCCAGAGTTGAAAGAGTGACAGGGCCAAAATCAAGGGATATTCGAACCAAAATGCCTGGACACACAGAGTTTGAAGCAATTTAAGTTATAGGAAGAGGGAAAGACTGATTCTGGGAGAGAGTTCCAGAGCTCATCTGTTGAATAGAAGAAAGACTGAGAATAACGTTTCACTCTTGGTTTGGAGAGTAGGGGTGGGATTGTGTTGCAAGACTGGTGCTACATGCTCTACGAAGAGGGGGTGGTATCACAGAAAGCTCTGAGGAATAATAGATTGATAATAGATTGGCTGGTGAGTGATGAGACTATTAATGTGTGCTTAGTTGTGTCAATGGTACCACTAGACTGGAGGAGTATATGTATTGTGCCATTGTACAAAAGGAAGGGAAACCGGCAGGAGTGTTCAAGTTATAGAGGTATTTGTTTATTATCAATTGTTGGAAAGCTGTATGGCAGGGTGTTGATAAAGAGGAAGATAAAGGGTACAAAAGGTGCAATAAGAGAAAAGCAGTTTGGTTTTAGGAGGGGAAGAGGGTGTGTTTTATCAGAGTTTTGCAGTAAGACATCTATGCGAGAAGTATTTAGAGAAGCATAATGAGATATTTTAGGCTATTATGGATTTGGAAAAAGCGTATGATCGTGTGGATCGAGAAGCAATGTGGAAGGTGTTAAGGATTTATGAAGTTGGAGGAAATTTGTTAAGAGCAGTCAAGTTTTTATGAAGAGAGCAGAGCGTGCGTTATAGTAGGAATTGAGATGAGTGAATGGTTTGAGGTAAACGTAGGTCTGCGACAGGGTTGTGTAATGATACCGTAGTTGTTTAATGTATATATGGATGGTGAGGCTAGGGAGGCGAAATTAATAACTATGGGTAGAGGATTGGGTTTAGTAGGAAAGAACGGTGGAGATTGGTGAGTTGAACTAGTTGCTGTTTGTTGATGATACAACGTTGGTGTTGGATTCTGAGGAGAAACTGCAGCGAGTAGTCAAAGACTTTGGTGTGGTATGTGGGAAGAGGAAGCTGGGGGTGAATCTCAATAAAAGTAAAGTGATGGTGTGTAATATAGGTGCTCGTAGGGTGAATCTAGATGTGCGGCTGGATGGGGAAATTCTGAAACAAGCGGAGTGTTTTAAATATCTAGGAGGAGTGATAAGCAAGGGCGCAGGTATGGAAATAGAGGTAAAACAGAGAGTATGTGAAGGGAGGAAAGTCTTTGTAGCAATGGGAAGTATATGGAAGGTGAGAAATAGAATTAAAGTTAGAAGTGCAATGTATCAAGATATAGTTGTACCAACAGTGATGTATGGTGCTGAGACATGGGCTTTGAAGGCACATAACAAGAGAGAAGAAAGCTTGATGTGATGGAGATTGCTTGAGGAGTATATGTGGAGTGACTCATAGAGACAGATCGAGGAACTAAGAGGTATACCGGTATGTAGGAGAGTAGGACAGCAGGACAGCAGGAACCTTTGTCGGCCAGAGTGGACAGAAGGGTGCTGTGCTTTAATGGACGTATTGAGCAAATGGGAGATGAAAGGCTTACAAAGAGAGTATATGAGTCTGACACAAGGGGAGGTAGACTGGTAGGAAGACCTATGTTTAGATGGAGAGTTTGTGTAGTACAAGTGTTGGAAGATAGAGAGATGACTGTCGAATAAGTAAGAGAAGTGATCATTATTAGGAATTAATGGAGAATGCTTGTGAATAGATAAGTGATAATGCGGTCGGTCGTTGGGAGCCAGTTGGACTAGATAATAGTCTGTCAGGCGCCTGGCCCACGGAGCCGGTATATATGAAGGGTCATGCCTGGATGTGAGGTGGGCCGGCATTGTTTTTGTACTCCGCTGCGTGTCTGCCTGCTGAGACCGGAACCTCTCCGGGAGGTCTGGGGCCGTGGGAGTGCTGGAGGCCCTTAGTGATCCTTGTTCTCTGGGTCTTCTCCTGGGCGACCTAGATGTGTTTAAGTTTGTGTTTTGTTTTGTGTTGTGTTGTGTTGTCCCTGTTCGGGCTCTGTCTCAAGTTGACCACCACCAGCTATGGGGTATGTGCCTGAGTATATACATACACACTGTACATACACATTATGATTTGAAATTTTCGATGATGCTCTCTACATTTAGTGAAGTTCATTAGCTAATATATTTTTTTCAGGTCCTATGTTTAACTTCATTAAAATATGAATTTGTATTAACATTTTACACTGAAATGATTCAACCGTCATGTGTCAGGCCACCTCAGAGGAAGAATGATGCTAGATACCAATTCATTATTTACATTATTACATTTCATTACATTTCAAGCAATCACGATTGTAATCATGATTACAAAACTTGTAACCGTAATCAATTACGTTCAGGTGTTCTGTAATCATCATCGTAATCGTAATCAATTACTCTGCTCATGTAATCGCCCCATCCCTGGGTGAGGTGTGGGTGTTGGTGGGTGAGGTGTGAATGTTGGTGGGTGAGGTGTGGGTGTTGGTGGGTGAGGTGTGGGTGTTGGTGGGTGAAGTGGATGTTGGTGGGTGAGGTGTGAGTGTTGGTGGGTGAGGTGTGGGTGTTGGTGGGTGAGGTGTGGGTGTTGGTGGGTGGGGTGTGGATGTTGGTGGGTGAGGTGTTGGTGGATGGGGTGTGGGTGTTGGTGGGTGGGGTGTGGGTGTTGGTGGGTGAGGTGTGGATGCTGGTAGGTGAGGTGTGGGTATTGGTGGTTGAGGTGTGGATGTTGGTGGGTGGGGTGTGGATGTTGGTGGGTGGGGTGTGGATGTTGGTGGGTGAGGTGTTGGTGGATGGGGTGTGGGTGTTGGTGGGTGGGGTGTGGGTGTTGGTGGGTGAGGTGTGGATGCTGGTAGGTGAGGTGTGGGTATTGGTGGTTGAGGTGTGGATGTTGGTGGGTGGGGTGTGGATGTTGGTGGGTGAGGTGAGGGTGTTGGTGGGTGAGGTGTGGGTGTTGGTGGGTGAGGTGTGGGTGTTGGTGGGTGAGGTGTGGATGTTGGTGGGTGGGGTGTTGGTGGGTGAGGTGTGGATGTTGGTGTGGGTGTTGGTGGGTGAGGTGTGGATGTTGGTGGGTGAAGTGTGGATGTTGGTGGGTGAGGTGTGGATGTTGATGGGTGAGGTGGATGTTGGTGGGTGAGGTGTGGATGTTGGTGGGTGAGGTATGGGTGTTGGTGGGTGAGGTATGGGTGTTGGTGGGTGAGGTGTGGATGTTGGTGGGTGAGGTGTGGATGTTGGTGGGTGAGGTGTGTGTGTTGGTGGGTGAGGTGTGGGTGTTGGTGGGTGAGGTGTGGATGTTGGTGGGTGGGGTGTGGATGTTGGTGGGTGGGGTGTGGATGTTGGTGGGTGAGGTGTGGGTGTTGGTGGGTGAGGTGTGGGTGTTGGGTGAGGTGTGGATGTTGGTGGGTGGGGTGTGGATGTTGGTAGGTGTTGGTGTGGGTGTTGGTGGGTGAGGTGAGGATGTTGGTGGGTGAGGTGTGGGTGTTGGTGGGTGGGGTGTGGATGTTGGTGGGTGAGGTGTGGGTGAGGTGAGGGTGTTGGTGTTGGTGGGTGAGGTGTGGGTGTTGGTGGGTGTTGGTGGGTGAGGTGTGGGTGTTGGTGGGTGAGATGTGGGTGTTGGTGGGTGAGGTGTGGATGTTGGTAGGTGGGGTGTTGGTGGGTGAGGTGTGGATATTGGTGGGTAAGGTGTGGATGTTGGTAGGTGTTGGTGGGTGAGGTGTGGATGTTGGTGGGTGTTGGTGGGTGAGGTGTGGATGTTGGTGGGTGAGGTGTGGATGTTGGTGGGTGAGGTGTGGATATTGGTGGGTGAGGTGTGGATGTTGGTGGGTGAGGTGTGGTGGGTGAGGTGTGGATATTGGTGGGTGAGGTGTGGATGTTGGTGGGTGAGGTGTGGATATTGGTGGGTGAGGTGTGGATGTTGGTGGGTGAGGTGTGGATGTTGGTGGGTGAGGTGTGGATGTTGGTTGGTGAGGTGTGAATGTTGGTGGGTGAGGTGTGGATGTTGGGTGAGGTGTGGATGTTGGTGGGTGAGGTGTGGATGTTGGTGGGTGAGGTGTGGATGTTGGTGGGTGAGGTGTGGATGTTGGTGGGTGAGGTGTGGATGTTGGTGGGTGAGGTGTGGATGTTGGTGGGTGAGGTGTGGATGTTGGTGGGTGAGGTGTGGATGTTATTGGGTGGGTTGTGAGTTTTGGTGGGTGAGGTGTGGGTGTTCGTGGGTGGGATGATATGATAAGTAAGAATGATGATAAAAATAGGCCTGGGTGGATTATTAAGAGTAGCATTTAGATATAGTGTACCGGTAGGCTAATAACTACAACACAAATGGGAACGTGGCCAGTATATAATATTTGTTATGATACAGGGAATTTTGTTTTGCCGATGCGAGTTTTGTTTGTAATTGACCAACACTGAATATTCAACTGTATTTATTTTGAATAATTTATTCATACCAGAAACTACAGGATTTAATTACTTTCTTTATGAACTATTAATTAATTGGTATTTCAACTGCGTCAATTACGGTTTAGCCTACAGTCAGATATATTTTCTATGTTTGTGCATGTGCACATGTTTATGTTTGAGATCCTTTCGGTAGTGTTAGCACAAATGTTTGTGATTATGATTGTCTTTGTATAAGTGTGTGTGTACAGCTTACAGAGTCTGCATGGTTTAGTAGGTA
This sequence comes from Paralithodes platypus, assembly GCA_032716605.1. Classification (NCBI taxonomy): domain Eukaryota; kingdom Metazoa; phylum Arthropoda; class Malacostraca; order Decapoda; family Lithodidae; genus Paralithodes; species Paralithodes platypus. The sequence continues at coordinate 74,999,671 of CM064492.1, read as the reverse complement.
AACACCATCAGGCCGCGTCAAGTGGAACACACACACACACACACACACACACACACACACACACACACACACACACACACACACACACACACACACACACAACACACACACACACACACACACACACACACACACACACACACACACACACACACACACACACACACACACACACACACACACACACACACACACACTCACTCACTCTCACTCACTCACTCACTCACTCACTCACTCACTCACTCACTCACTCACTCACTCACTCACTCACTCACTCACTCACTCACTCACTCACTCACTCACTCACTTACTTACTTACCACCATGCACACTTCAGATATCATGCATTTGAGTACTAGGCGGAATGCCAAACAAACCTTAAAACTTATACGATAATTTATCAGAAGTGAAGACAAAACCTACCTCCTCCCGAGGTTGTATAGTAGCACTGTGGATCATATTATAGAATCTTGACCGTGCTGTAGACAAGGCAAGATAAAAGCCCTTGATCATCTGGGGCCCCTTGAAGCAGCTATTAATCCTACAAAGGATTTCCCATTATCGCTCATTCACTCATTTATTTATTCACCCTAGGAAAGACGAAATATTGCACTCGGATGCTAGACCGAGGGACATACAGACATAACTTACTACAACAAACCTTACAGCAAGAAGTAGAGTCACAACCAAGCCCCTCCTGCTGTAGAACAAGACAAGATAAAAGCCCTTGAGACTCCAGGGCCCCATGAAGCCAGCCAAAGATCAACACGTCTAAAAGATTCCCACAGGCGTCTAAGTAGGGTTCCCACGGTCCCGGCCACCACTACACACCAGCCAAATATTTATCCCTGGGGCAGATGCACTAGTATGATGCGGTAAATGGAAGCTCGAGTGTGTGTTTACTGGGGCGGGGGCAGGTACTTGGGATTCAATAATAGTTATCTAGACTCGTTCTTGGTTCAACTGGCTGGAAGTTTAATCTCTCATATGCTGATATCTGGATGTTTAATTTAATAATAATAGTAAAATACTACGTCTGCGTCATATTAATACCTAGTTTTCATTATTAACTACATGCTTCACTGCTGGATCTTCGAAATAATGCACTAAGTATATGCATCGAACGCAAACTAGATAATACCTACAGCGTACAGTATGCTCTCTCTCAATAATAGCGACTTTCTGCATATGATTTTTTATTGAACCCAAACGAGGTATTGGCTTTATGCAATACATATATTGTCAATATTTGCATCCTGGTCGAACCTAAGCGAGATAATTGCAGTACTGTAGCATATTGCTTCTCAGATGTCTCACCATTCAAATCAGGTAATTGCTAACAAAGTCACAAAATGCTGTACCTGTTAACTTTGTTTCTTAAAATACAACACCTTAACCAAATTGTTATTCCTACACACCTGTTACCTTTGAAGAACTATACCCACCAACCCATCTGTTATCTTTGTTGAACCCACCAACCCACCTGTTACCGTTGTTGAACCCACCCCACCAACCCACCTGTTACCTTTGTTGAACCCACCAACCCACCTGTTACCTTTGTTGAACCCATCTGTTACGTTTGTTGAACCTACCAACCCACCTGTCACCTTTGTTGAACCCACCAACCCACCTGTTATCTTTGTTGAACCCACCAACCCACCTGTTACCTTTGTTGAACCTACCAACCCACCTGTTACCTTTGTTGAACCTACCAACCCACCTGTTACCTTTGTTGAACCCACCAACCCACCTGTTACCTTTGTTGAACCCACCAACCCACCTGTTACCTTTGTTGAACCCACCTGTCACCTTTGTTGAACCCACCAACCCACCAGTTACCTTTGTTAAACCCACCAGTTACCTTTGTTGAACCCACCAGTTACCTTTGTTGAACCCACCAACCCACCTGTTACCTTTGTTGAACCCACCAACCCACCTGTTACCTTTGTTGAACCCACCAGTCACCTTTGTTGAACCCACCAACCCATCTGTCACCTTTGTTGAACCTACCCCACCAACCCACCTGTTACCTTTGTTGAACCCACCAGTTACCTTTGTTGATTCCACCAACCCACCTGTTACCTTTGTTGATTCCACCAACCTATCTGTTACCTTTGTTGAACCCACCAACCCATCTGTTACCTTTGTTGAACCTACCCCACCAACCCATCCGTTACCTTTGTTGAACTCACCAACCCATCTGTCACCTTTGTTGAACCTACCCCACCAACCCGTCCGTTACCTTTGTTGATTCCACCAACCCACCTGTTACCTTTGTTGAACTCACTAACCAACCTGTTACCGTTGTTGAACCCAGCCCGCTAACCCACCTTACTTACTTGTGTTACTTGTGTTGAGTTCGCCACTGCTAGTGGCACCGAGGAGCGCGCCGCCCCTCGTTCTAGGTGGTGGTTTGGTGCAGCAAACTGTTCGAAGGGGCAGCACGCTTCCCTGCGACCTGTTACCTTTGTTGAACAGCCCACCAACCCACTTTGAACCAACTATGTAAACTACTTTTGTTTACTTCTAACTTCTAAGTATAGTCGTGTGCTAAAATATGTATGGATACAATTCAAACCTGGCACCTTTAAAGCCAAGTTCAGAAGCGTGTGTGATAAAATAAAAGATTGCATTGTCTCTCTTAGATTCAAAACAGATTCAATCGGGTTCATAGCAATGATTTCTCACGACTGTGCACTACCCCACCTGCTTCCACTCGAAATCCAACATGAGATAACGTACTACTTGAAACTCGATAACAAATCTCGAGTCCTAACTCAATATCCAGTAGCCATATCCTCCGTATATACTGTGTGAGAGCCAGCAGCCCCAGCAGGCCAGTGTGCCACCCAACCTGTCTACCATTATAGCGAGCCTCCCTCTTGAACACTGTTTTATCAGCGCACCATCTTCAAAACTGCTGTGTTGCCTTCGCCTTGGGAAAAGAACTAATCTCAAGGATTGTTTATGCCAGGTTTTTTGTGTAGATTTGTTTTTATTTGTTTTATTTATTTATGTTTTGTTTTTACCCGCTATTAAAATAAATTAAAGGCATTGCTATAAAATTATATCTATTTTGTTCGAATATATATATATATATATATATATATATATATATATATATATATATATATATATATATATATATATATATATATATATATATATATATATATATATATATATATATATATATATATATATATATTTACTGTATACATAACTCTTTACCTTTCTAGGATTTACCGTAACCTTTTCCATAACTTATGACACTCAATTGTTGTCTTTAGGTTCAGTCAGTTTGTCGTTTACTCCACCTATATCATCTCCTCTTGTCTTGTTACGTGTTCTGTTGTTCATCTCCACTTCTACTATTTTATCACTATTTTATCAATATCCAGGACTATATAACTTTCAGTTATTCTAGCCTTCATCCTTCTACTGCTATCTGTACACTCCTAAGCTTGTTCTCCTTTGTTTATCATAGTCTCTAAGATTCAGTTCTATAGGTCAGGGTTGGTAAAACATACACAAAACACACACACACACACACTGTACACACGCACACACACACACACACACTGTACACACACACACACACACACACACACACACACACACACACACACACACACACACACACACACACACATACAGTCGGTTAAGGCGCGTTGTTTCGTGCTGACCGCAAGGGGCCGGGGCGAGGGTTCGAATCCACCAGAATCCTAAAGGTTTTTTCGGCCATAGCGACGGAGAGAATTGTATCGTGGTTCCTCCCTTAAGGCCGTGTCTCACACAGTACGTTAGCCGCCGACCACAGCCGATCTTTTCAAAATATTTGAATTTTTCCGGGATCGTCTGACATCGTCTGTGATCGTGTAAAAAGATCGCCTCGTATCCTGGTAGGCGAGGGGTGGTCGAGTGGCGCGGAAATGGTCGGCGGTGATCGGCCAAAAAATAGTGGCTGCACTAAATTCTGGCCGATAATCGGCAGAAAAAACGGTTAAAAACCCGTTAAATTTGATCGTGTGATGCCCGTGTATATGTTGTGGAACGAGCGTATGTGAATCCTGAGATATCTTCATTGTCATCCTCTGATCGATGGTTGATTGTGTATGATTTTAGTCTACATATTATATGTGTGTTAGTAGTTTGAGTGTGTGTGTGTGTGTGTGCATTTGCGTGTTTGGTTGTGTATTATTTAGTTTATATATATTTTGTGTGTGTGTGTTTGTGTGCGTTTCCGTGTTTGGTTGTGTATTATTTAGTTTATATATATTGTGCGTGTGTGTGTGTGTGCGTTTCCGTGTTTGGTTGTGTATTATTTAGTTTATATATATTGTGTGTGTGTGCGCGTTTCCGTGTTTGGTTGTGTATTATTTAGTTTATATATATTGTGCGTGTGTGTGTGTGTGCGTTTCCGTGTTTGGTTGTGTATTATTTAGTTTATATATATTGTGCGTGTGTGTGTGTGTGTGCGTTTCCGTGTTTGGTTGTGTATTATTTAGTTTATATATATATTGTGTTTGTGTGTGTGCGTTTGTGCATTTGCGTGTTTGGTTGTGTATTATTTAGTTTATATATATTTTGTGTGTGCGTTTGCGTGTTTGGTTGTGTATTATTTAGTTTATATATATTGTGTATGTGTGTGTGTGTGTGCGTGCGCGTGCGTGTGTGTGTCTGTGCGTTTGCGTGGTTGGTTGTGTATTATTTAGTTTATATATAGTGTGTGTTTGTGTGTGTGTCTGTGTGCGTTTGCGTGTTTGGTTGTGCATTATTTAGTTTATATATAAATTGTGTGTGTGCGTTTGCGTGTTTGGTTGTGTATTATTTAGTGTATATATATATATTGTGTGTGTGTGTGTGTGTGTGTGTTTGCGTGGTTGGTTGTGTATTATTTAGTTTATATATATTGTGTGTGTGTGTGTGTGTGTGTGTGTGCGTTTGCGTGGTTGGTTGTGTATTATTTAGTTTATATATATTGTGTGTGTGTGTGTGTGTGTATTATTTTAGTCTATATACTGTATTGTATGTCTGCGAGTAGTTCTCTCTCATTCACTCACTCTCACTCTCTCTCTCTCTCTGCGTGCGTGTGTGTGTGTGTGTGTGTGTGTAGCCTATAGTTAACATAAACATCTACAAGTTTACTAAAATACATCCACTTGTAAACTAATGATATACTGCATCAAAGTCAGTGTATACCAGATCGTGTAATGATATAGGTATACATTCACCTATCGACTACTTAACTACAGCGTATTATTATAGTTTTATTCAAGTATATTGGGGTTTGTAATTGATGATTAATGTTAAGAACGGGGTGTTATTTATAAATATATATATATACCCGGTATATATATATATACATAGGGCGGTTCCTTTGCCGTGTCAATATCGTGTGCAGCCTACAACTGTCGTATTTATCATTCAACGTATGTGCGTCTGTTGTGCTGTAAACGTATGGTTGTCAACCAAAAGCGGCATTATCGTGCTCTTAACGTACTTTAAATGTATGACGAACGTGTGATAGCCGAGTGAGTAGCGTCGCCGGTCAGCGATTTATTCTACAACGGTCGTGTTGCCGGCGTGTATGACGTGTGTGTGACGTGTGTGTGTTGAGTGACTGTCGAAGGTTTGTTGTACAGCAATCGTGTACCTGTGAGGATCGTGCAGTGATCCAGTGATTCGATTACAATCGGCGAAAAAGTGCAAGTCGTCCTCTGTCGGCAGCTGTCGAGCGGTGGCCGTACTGTGTGAGACACGTCCTTAACCAAGCTGATATCAGCCTGTGTTAGCATACACATCTTCTCACCAATACAAAGTGCATCTGCGTATGTACGGTACTTGGTGGGAAGCCAGGCACCTCATGGTCGCCAAAGGTCGCATGAGACCTCATAGTTAAGGTACCTAGGATTAAGAAAAACTCTGTAGATTTTCAGCCTCAGGGCTGCAATGAACAATAAATCTACAATTATTACACATACAAACACTGTACACACACACACACCACACAACACAACACAACACACACACACACACACACACACACTGTACACACACATGCACACACACACACACGCACGCACACACGCACGCACACACAAACACGCACGCACACACACTCACGCACACACACTCACGCACACACACACACACACACTCACGCACACACACACACAATCACGCGCACACACACACACACACACACACACACACACACACACACACACACACACACACACACACACACACTCTCTCACACACGCAGAGTACAAAACAGAAGTAATTTGATACATTGATACACTCCCCGTAAATGTATATACTGTATATATATTGATAAGAAGGAAACGAAATTTTATACCAATACCTGGTTGAAATATTAAATAGTTACATTTACGAAGGTAAATAGATAACTTGATTGATATATGCACAATAATGTCATGGGAATCAAGCGAAACATCAAAATCCAGCCCCAAATTAGCACCTACACAGTTGTCAATCCCTCGCACAAACTCCATAACTTCTGCAGATCAACCCCACAAACTATTTGATATGCGAATGGTCCATCACGCTAAAAGCTTTATAAACCAATTTGTGCCTTTATTTTTATTGTATTTTGCATGGATTTAACTTTTTTATCTAACCTTTTTTTACCACGTGCGGGGACGAATCGTGGGATAGTGGTCACGTGGTTGATGATACTATCTCCCCCCCCCCCCCCTCTCTCTCTCTCTCTCTCTCTCTTTCTCTCCATCTCTCTCTCTCTCTCTCTCTCTCTCTCTCTCATCTCCGTCTCTCTCTCTTCTCTCATCTCTCTCATCTCTCTCTCTCTCTCTCTATCTCTCTCTCTCTCTCTCTCTCTCTCTCTCTCTCTCTCTCTCTCTCTCTCTCTCTCTCTCTCTCTCTCTCTCTCTCGTATTTTGCTTTCAGTTCTCAGTTGCGTACCTATTTTGATATTGTCCGTACCAATTTGATATTTCTCATCAGGACTTCCTTTGTCTGTGTATTTGAATATCATGTATATAAACGGGAAGTGCGGAGATTATACTAGTCGTTATGGGTGTCTGTGTGTTAGTTATCAGGATTTTTCTGATAACCATGAACCGGTTCAGACCAAATAGGTCCCTGCTGTATTCTCTTCACACATATATACTATAAAGTGGATTAACTTTGGGTTGAAATTGTGATGATAATATTTATTAATTATTATCAGTAACCGGTCCACCACCATTACAACATGTTATTTTTACCATCAATTATACGAGAAATTCCAAACCAATATGTAAGGCGGCCTGAAAGATCCATGAAAGGGTACAAGATAGGGTGCTTGTAAACCATTAACTGTTATGTAAGATGTATTGGGCATGAAGTGCCAGGTAGCAGAGGTTCACTCACTCCTGTAACTTCCAGGACCTTATATTTTAATGTTTCCCTTAATACATTCAAGGATTTGCTTTATTGTTTTGTCATTATAATATATATGTAATTGTAGGCCTATGCATGTAGGCTACTTGCATAATGAAAAAAAGGAGAGGTCCACTTTTTGTAAGTATATAATTTACACTGCGACAAAATCTGTGTCCGTACGCCAGATTTTAAAATTTATATATATATATATATATATATATATATATATATATATATCTGCCACATATAGTTGATACAACTACTTGGGCTTTGTGATGGAATTAATAAGGTACATAATTGTTGTAAGAAATCTATTTATCAGTAATTTGATATTTTAAAGTTGAATAACTAGGCGTTTTACTAGCCACTGGTTACTACTTGTTACTGGCTACTACTTTTCATGTTGTTGTTGTTGTTCCCTAAGCTGCCTGGCCGAACAGCCCCGAGTCCCTGAGAAAGGCCATGGCCACGATCGGGCTTTCCCACAGAGCTCTCATTGAGTGTAGATTGTGTTGTTGGCGTAAGTGGTTGTGTGAAATGCAGTCTTCTATGATGTGTTTAATGGTATGGGGTGCTGTGTTACATCCCGGGCAGGCGTCGACAACGGAGTCATCCAGTCTCTTCTGATAGCTCAGGAGAGCTGGATGGTGTCCGCATCTCAGCCTGGCCAGGTGGACTCTGTCCTCGCGAGGAAGGGAGGATTCGGAAGGATGGATTTCGGGAGGTCGTGCATGCAGCTGCGTGTTGTCTGTGAGTGAGTGGATGGATCGGTGAGAGATATGAGTATGGATGTGCTTCTGGAAGTTGGTTCGGGGTGGGCAGGGAGGGAGAGAGGACAATAATTGTGTGTGATACCGTGTGCTGGGTGTTGTTTTGATATTTCTTGGCATCTGTGGGTGTGTTGCCATGTAGTTTAGTGGGTGGTCTTGGTTCGTGGAGGCTGCTGCCAGGAATTGAGTGCCTCTCATGTCCAGATGGTCTTTGACTTTGAGGATTTTGGTTTCTTGATGTAGGTGATCTGTGGGTGAAGTAGCTGTGCAGCCTGTAATGATCTTCAGGGCTTTGTTTTGAATAGTCTGTAAGGTCTTATGATGTGTTTCAGCTAGGTTAGAAGCCCAGGCTGGGCTTGCGTATTCCATCACTGATCTTATGTATTGTTTATATACTGTGGTGGTAGTTTCTTTGTTGTGTCCAAATTTTGTGTGAGCAAGTGACCTGAGGGCGTTAAGTCTGGGTGTCAGTTTCTTTTTAATGTTTGTGGTGTGCTGTTTGAATGTCACTTTTCATGTAATTCTGACTGGTGTGCTTACAGATACACGATGTGTGTACAATCGCCTGCCCTAGTAGCTGGTACACTACTTTATGATCAACTTTCACACCGTGAACATTGATTGAGGCAAAATACAGAATAGGAGAATGTTTCATTGTGATAGAATTGTTCACTGAAATGTGTACCATCTAATGTTGTTAGGTGGTTGTACGCTCGTTATCAATTCACAGTCCCAGCTTATAATGTAGTGAATTATTTGGGTCTTGTGGCTGATTTCGATGTCAATTGAGAAAAATATAGCACTAACCAAAATTGTCCAGAAAATAAAAATCCTGTATGACACTACCTTAAATGCCCACTGACCTGGACAGCTTATGGCATGGCTAAATCTACTTTCTTTAGATACATACATTTAGGATATAGGCCTCTTACAGATGTCTTTTGGACACACACACCAATATCATATCACACTCTTCTTTGTTTTTCATTCATTCATCTACTTGTAATCTAATCAATTACAAACTCATAAATTGACGTAGGGGTTGAATTGAACTGTGATTACTGACTACAAATTTAGGTTGATGTAGTTGGTAGACAAATATATCGTAAACATACAGTGGAAGTGATATTCACTTGAGTTGTTTGTTTTCGTGGCGTTCACCTTCGGCAGCAAGAGTGGGTAGGTCATTAAAAAGACACCATCATTATATTTTGAGCAGTGGATTGTTTGTTTATATGATCTGTGATTGGTCTGAGGGCCAGCCATTGCCAATGGAGGAGCTCAAACGTAATATATGTCCGCTATCTTGTGTCCAATTCCTTTGATAATTGGATAAATATGGTCCTTATCGAACACTTCAAAATTCTTGCCAGGGCTCATCAACGCTATTTAATATCCTTACTGTTTCTAAATGTTGATCATGGATGACGTCATCGAGTAATTTTAAGCTTTTGAATGAGGTCAACAAGTGTCTGTGTCACAATATAAGCTACTTACCACATGACTCGAAAACTAGATCTGCTTGAGTGAGCTCGTTCAATACCTTCTACGGTATTATGATTTTCAAAGGATAATTTAGTTGTGTGTAGCCACCCCAATTTCGTCTGAAGTGGGTTCCGGTATAACACTATAGCATTTATCATCAAATGTCGAAGATATATATATATATTTTTTGTTTGCAACATTTCTGGGATTGTTTAGCATTGATAATGAAAATTATATTTATCATAAATAAATGTAGGTACTAGAATACATATGAATTTGAACTTATAAGCTGCCAAATCAGAGTAGCCAATAAAATTTGAAGGAACAATTGTTGGTGTGACACCGGCTTTATCATATCCCACAGCCTGTCAGTAGTAGGGAACTACTCCGGCTTGGCTAATACCAAACTCAGATGACCCAACTCAATATTATGACAAAGAAAAAATGAGGATAGAAAAGCTTTTATGGAAGAATCTGGTTGTAAATTCCTGTGCTGAGAGATACTTAATGGAGTGAGAAGTCTGAGGGAGGCCACTTAGCTGCTCGAAGAGAGAGAGAGAGAGAGAGAGAGAGAGAGAGAGAGAGAGGAGAGACGAGAGAGGAGAGACGAGAGAGGAGAGAGAGGAGAGATGAGAGAGAGGAGAGATGAGAGAGAGGAGAGGAGAGAGAGGAGAGAGAGAGAGAGAGAGAAGGAGAGAGAGAGAGGAGAGAGAGAGAGGAGAGAGAGAGAGAGAGAGAGAGAGAGAGAGAGAGAGAGAGAGAGAGAGAGAGAGAGAGAGAGAGAGAGAGAGAGAGAGAGAGAGAGAGAGAGAGAGAGAGAGAGAGAGAGAGAGAGAGAGAGAGAGAGAGAGAGCGAGCGCCAAGAACGTACGTACTTCATAAAAGTGTATACAAGTACGGTTTGAGTAAGTTGATTTAGAACCGAAATATGTTGTGTATACAATATAAATATATATACTGTATATACTGTATATATATATATATATATATATATATATATATAATATATATATATATATATATATATATATATATATATATATATATATATATATATATATATATATGCATGTGTGTGTGTGTGTGTGTAGAGGGTAAGTAATAATGAAATAGAAAGTACCGGTACAATAATATTGAAATGTTGAATAAAATAAAATTGAATGCACATATCCTTTAATCTAATAAAACATGGCACCTGAATTGTTTTTCCCTTTGACTTTGCATATATATACAAACCCAAAGGATTTATTTCCCCCTCACCGTCAAGGGTATCATACAATTGACTAATAAACCTACTGGATTGACTCTGATCCTAGTTATCTGAGTTATTAAAAGAATTGGATGTAAATAATGTGTGTTGTTTGAATTATCTATGATAGTTGGTAGGCTGCCTTTATCGTGTTGGCCAAATTATAGCTGTTATATTTGTCAGTGTGTTCCCTTCACTCTGCTCTGTGGTAGTTGTATTATTTTATAGTAGAATCATGGTGTTGGTGGGAGTATTGTTGTTTGATTGATAGTGGTGTTGGTAGGATTCTAGTATTGGTACCTGGTTATGACGTTTGTAGCATCATGCGGTTGGTAGAATTCCAGTGTTGGGTCCTGGCTATGATGTTAGTAGAATCATGGTGTTGGTGGAATTATTGTTGTTTGTTAGCTAGTGGTGTTGGTATGGTCGCGCTAATAAGTCATGTCCCAGCTGTCATTACGTTTGGCTTGCTCTGTGCTGTATTAATGTCTGTCAGATGTTGAATAGGGTGGGTAAGTGTAGGAAAATGTTTATATATTTCGCTCGACATGAAGAAATGAAGCTTAGATATTGCTGATACCAATTATTGATCAAAATATACTTAGTGCCGAGACATCCCTTATTAGCGCGACTGTACCTGGTTAGGATGTTTTAGGAACATGATTTTAGTGGAATTGTAGTGTTGGTTGTATCCTAGTGTTGGTACCACTATTTGGTTATGATGTTTGTAGGGCCATTATGTTGGTAGAATCATAGTGTTAGTAGGATTCTAGTGTTAGTAGGATCATTATGTGGGTAGACTGATAGTGTTGGTAGAATCATAGTGTTGGTAGGATTCTAATATTAGTAGGATCATGTTGATAGACTCATAGTGTTGGTAGGATTCTAGTGTTAGTACGATCATTATGTTGGTAGAATCATAGTGTTAGTAGAATTATAGTGTTGGTAGAATCATAGTGTTGGTAGGATCATGATGTTAGTAGGATCATGATGTTTGTAAGGTTGTTGTTTTTCGACATGTGATATATTAATATTTTTGTTTGTAAGATATTGTAAGATACATAAAAGTTCTACATATAAGTGATATCAGATCACTATAATTCAAACTGGCGCTGTGTTTTACGTTATAACCAAACAAAATGAAACTTGGCTCTTTGGATACACATTTTAGGAAACACGATATTAACCAAAATTCAATTTTAGATTACACTACAAGGCCTTACTTAGAGGCCTATTTGAACATATGACAATGTCATTTTCAAAGAAAACTAAAAGGAAATTGTTTAATATCATGCAAGGCTATTAATGTTTCCTTGTGTGTGTGTGTGTGTGTGTGTGTGTGTGTTGCATCATAAAACACTAAGCTATTATTAATTGTACAAAACCTTTCAAGAGAGGCGTTTGAAGTTTGATATTCGTTTATTTAAAGATGGTTTATTGTAGTCAATAGTTAAGCCTGACAATGGGATTACTGTAAGGTTAAATAGATTATAGGTACTGGCAATCGAGTACTGACTGAAAATGATTGGTAGTGGAAAGGGGGAAGAAAAATAAGGGCAGACTTAAGAAGAATACCCATTTAGTGAAAACACATACTCTGGAATATTCTGTAGGTGGTGAAGGATTTAGGATTTGCATGGTGTCATATGCTAGTGATAATATTAATCTATTTATTTCGAGCGGGCAGCCAACGACGCTGAAAATACAGTTTCATATCCTTGACTTACCTGGACCTTATCCTAAGTGGTCAACAGCCACTTAGGCTGCAAACGGGAGTGCATAGATTTTCTAGATTTTCCCGGAGGAGTAGGACGCGGGCAGGACACTTTGTGGTTCCCAAACACTGGTTCATCTAGGCATAGTCCAGGGATATTATGTGAGAGAACCCCCTTCCGTTTGATTCATTACCTCCTTCGTTAAGCCACTTTCACACATTCACGATGTTGGTCGCGGTACACAAATTGGTACATCGGCAGTGACAGTGACACGATGTACCGCGTTTGACGATGAAGCCTCGACGGTGACACGTCGTAGCCACGACAGGCCAGATGGTACCACGGTTGCAACACTACGGCGCCACATCAATGCTGTAACGGTCAAAATTCCGGTCAAAACCGTACCCCGACGTACCCCGATGTGGAACGAGGGGAACACGACGAGGGGCGATGGACTTATGATGGTGACACGTGGCCGACCCGACGAGGACGACGCCACCACAACGTCAGGCAGCCTGACAGATATCGTCAATACATATGGTGTTAAAGGTATTACGTTCAACGGTCAAGTTTAAGGTAAGATAAGGTCGAATTATTTCTTTGTAAAGTATAGGCGTATGATTTTTTTTATATAAAATCAAGTTTTTGTCATAGAGAGCTGGTTCTTCGTAAATAACAATCTGTAGCCTATTCATTGGATATACGAAATTAATATCTAAAAACTGTATCGAACGTTAAATTATATGAAAATAGACCATGAAGTGAAGCGAAAATATTTACCAGTGAAGAAATAAAGATTGAAATGAAGCGATACTGGGAGGAAATAGGGGGGGGGGGGGTAAATGAACAAGGGGAGGGGAGGGAATGGAACTTGGAAATGAGAGAGAGAAGACTACCAGAACAAGATAAGATGGAAATGGAAAGGGAACTCACAATCGAAGAAGTAAGGAGAGGGATCAAAACACTAAAAAAGGGAAAGGCGACCGGCCCGGATGGGATACCAAATGAAATGTACATAGAGGGGAGGGGGGGGGGGGGGGGGAAGAAATGGCAAGAAGGCTGAAGAAAATGTTTAATGAGGTAATGGAAAATGAGAGAGTACCAGAAAGATGGAATGAAGCGAGAGTAACGCTATTGCACAAGGGAGGGTACAAAAGTAAGAAGGAAATGAAAAGCTACAGGCCAGTGACAGTGACAAACACAATAGGGAAACTATTCTGCGGGATATTGAAGGAAAGGATGAATAGAGCCATAGAGGGAAACGGAATAATAAGTGATGAGCAAAATGGGTTCAGAAGAGACAGGAGGGGGACAGATAATATCTATATACTAAGCAAAGTGATAGGGAAAATGAAAAGAGGGAAGAAAACGGGTTACTGTGCATTCCTGGATATAGAGAAAGCCTATGATAGAGTAAACAGGGAACTGCTGTGGAAAATAATGGCAAGGAGTGGAATACCAGAAAAGTATATAAACATCATAACATCGATGTACCAGGGAACAAAGGCGAAGTACGCGCTAGGGAAAATGAAAAGAGGGAAGAAAACGGGTTACTGTGCATTCCTGGATATAGAGAAAGCCTATGATAGAGTAAACAGGGAACTGCTGTGGAAAATAATGGCAAGGAGTGGAATACCAGAAAAGTATATAAACATCATAACATCGATGTACCAGGGAACAAAGGCGAAGTACGCGCTAGGAAGTATAGAACCGGGATGGGTAGAAAGCAAGAGGGGGGTAAGGCAGGGGTGTGTATTATCGCCGTTATTATTTGCGTTATATATGAAAGAAATGACACAGAGGATAAAAAGAGTGGGGGAGGGGATCCAGATAAACCAGGAAAGACTGGGGGTACTCCTGTTTGCTGACGACGTAGTTCTGATGGCAAAAACTGGAGGAGGGTTGCAGAGACTACTAGAGGAAGCAACGAGATTCGGGGAGGAACTGGAAGTAAGATTTAGTAAAGAAAAGAGCCAAGTGATGAAAATGAATGGACAGCTTCAAGAGGACGAGGAATGGACACTGGAAGGAAACTGAATGAAGAAGACAAGGGAGTATAAATATCTGGGGGTAACAATTACGGAGAAAGGGTTTGAGAAGGCGAAAAGTGAAAAGATTGGACAAATGCAACAATGGAATGGGAGACTATGGAGTGCGACAAGGTTAAGAGCGAATAGCTACGAAATAGTGCGCGGGCTGTGGAAAGGATTAGGAGTACCTGCAATAATGTACGGCTTAAGAGGCGGTAGAAACAACAGAGGCAGAAACGAAGAAATTAGAAACGGTACAAAATAAAATCGGGAGGACAGGATTGGGGGCAAATAAATACGTAGCACAAGAAGCAATCCGAGGGGAGATGGGGTGGAGTACGTTTGAGGAAAGGATAGGGAAAGCGAAAGGGAAGTACAAAGTGAGGCTAGAGGGGATGGAGGAAGATAGGTGGCCGGGGAAGGTATGCAGATGGGCGAGCGAGGAAAGTAAATGGAACAGAGTGGAAAAGAAGGTTGGGGGAGGATAAATATAAAACAGGACCGTGTGGGAGGGGAATTTAGAAAACGAAATGGGAGAGAGGAGTGGGTCATACTGGAAAATGGGAGGGGATGTGTCAAGAGAGATAGAGAGAGGGATAAAGGAGGAGGGGAGAAGAAAGTGGAGGGAGGGGGTAGAAAATAAAGCCACGTTGTCATATTACAGAGATAAGGAAAAACCAGCTAGAGAGCTGATGGAGGATGGGGATCGAAACTACTGTTTAAAGCAAGGACAGGATCGCTAGAGACGAATGAGAGAACAAGGAGATGGAATGGAATGGGACCGCACTGCAACCAATGTGAAATGGGAGGAGACCCAATAGTGGAGGACGTAGAGCACATAGTAACGGAATGTACAAGATATAATGAGGAGAGAGACGAGTTGGAGGGATACATGAGGAATAGAGTTGGGGAGAGGGGGTGGGAGGAGATAAAGCAGAGAGACGATAGAGGGGTAGGGGCGCTGTTGGGGTTAACACAGGAGATGGAAACACAAGACATGGAGATGGTGAAGAAGATGCTGGAGGAAAAGAATGGGTAGGGGGGGGGGGGGGGGGGGTTATAACAGAGAAAAAAAATGTCCCTTAAACTATCCTTCTACTCTAAACTTTCCCTCCTACTAACGTTTCTGAGCCAGTACCGATTTAAAGGTCAGCCCTGTGGATCTGCACGGTCTGCGGGCGGGTTCAAAAGAAGAAGAAGAAGGGTGACAGCGGCGACGGACAAAAAATATTCAGGAAAAATAAAAGTTTTGATCGTACATTGGCCATATATGTACCATTAGAAAGCTAATGAAAAATCCTATATATCACTTGCTTACAGAATATTCATTGTCCCACATTTTATTGGTGAAAATGGGGAGGGAAAGTATTGCGGACTGAACAGTAACCTTCACCTACGGTGAAATTCCACATATTATTATTTGTATATATTTTGTTGTTGAAATCTTATATAATAACCTTTCCTCTTGCCGTTCATAAAAAAACAAAAAAACATTTATTATCGGTGAAAACCAATTGAGAGCGAATATTTTGGTGCGGCTGGGATTCTATAAAAACAAAAAACTATCGTTATAGATTTATTTCTATAAAATCCAATATTGATGATAGCATATTCTAAACACCGCCATCATGTTCAGCGGAAAAAATTGCTGTGATTTAGTATGAAAATAAAAATAACGATAAAAAAACGATATACCGGTACCAGTATATCTCATATAGTATATAATATAACAGTGCGTTTAATCTCCACAGGTAAGCTACACTTCGTGATGAATCATATTTTCTCTAATTGTGGAAGGTAAAATGTATTGATATAAACCTATCTTGTGCAAAAGGATTGATATAAACATAGCTTGTGTAAGGATGGAATCGTCGAAAACACAGGAACAATCTCCTCTATCTAAACCCATCCACCCACACAAACACTACCTTGTGTTAAATTAATCAATAACACTTAGTATTTCCTTTGGCTTTTACTATTATAAACACTACTGTATTAGGTAAAATGAAATTCAATTCCATAGAGCATAATTATAATAACATTTATTGCATACCGTGTATCAATGGCGGTCGATATAGCCACACAATAACAATAACACACACGCACACACACTCACTCGACAATTAACACACACGTGTTTCGGTAATCATGCCGGTACACTGATTTTTCATTTGAACTTATTAACTCGTTTGATATAAGTTGATTATGGAATATTATATACGGTATATACGGTATAGGCCTATACCATATCAGGTCTTTATTTATTCATCATGTGCGTATTTATAGTGTTGTCAGAATACTTCACTAATCCGAAGCACTGTCGGTCCGCTGCCATTCGGATTACATGACTTTTACTGTAATATATTATAACTATTTATACCCCGACGCCGCCACGTCGATGACATTCAACCTGATGCAGACACGGCAGACCCACGGATGACACGTTGTACCCGACGTTACCAAGCCAAAAGTCCATGTGCGAAATGTTTGAACATATCCAAAACTTTGGTGGCCAAGCCCGATTTGCCACGTTCCGCACCTCGGGTAAAGCCACTTTCACACATTCACGATGTTGGTCCCGATGTACCCCGAGGTACACAAATTGGTACATCGGCAGTGACAGTGACACGATGTACGCTTTTGACGACGAAGCCTCGACGGTGACATGTCGTAGCCACGACGGGCTAGATGGTACCACGGGTTGCAACACGACGGCGCCACATCAATGCTGCAACGGTCAAAATTCCGGTCAAGACCGTACCCCGACGTACCCCGACGTGGCACGAGGGGAACACGACGAGGGGCGATGGACTTATGATGGTGACACGTGGCCGACCCGACGAGGACGACGCCACAACGTCAGGCAGCCTGACAGATATCGTCAATACATATGGTGTTAAAGGTATTATGTTCAACGGTCAAGTTTAAGGTAAGATAAGGTCAAATTATTTCTTTGTAAGGTATAGGCGTATGATTTTTTTTATATAAAATCAAGTTTTTGTCGTAGAGAGCTGGTTCTTCGTAACTAACAATCTGTAGCCTATTCATTGGATATACGAAATTAATATCTTAAAAACTATCGAACG
Organism: Paralithodes platypus; assembly: GCA_032716605.1. NCBI lineage: Eukaryota > Metazoa > Arthropoda > Malacostraca > Decapoda > Lithodidae > Paralithodes > Paralithodes platypus. The sequence goes on along the minus strand of CM064492.1, from coordinate 74,981,930 downwards.
TTAAATTATATGAAAATAGACCATGAAGTGAAGCGAAAATATTTACCAGTGGGCGACAGCGGCGACGGACAAAAAATATTCAGGAAAAATAAAAGTTTTGATCGTACATTGGCCATATATGTACCATTAGAAAGCTAATGAAAAATCCTATATATCACTTGCTTACAGAATAATCATTGTCCCACATTTTATCGGTGAAAATGGGGAGGGAAAGTATGGGCGGACTGAACAGTAACCTTCACCTACGGTGAAATTCCACATATTATTATTTTTATTTATTGTTTTGTTGAAATCTTATATAATATCCTTTCTTCTTGACGTTCATAAAAAAAAAAAAAAAAATTATTATCGGTGAAAACCAATTGAGAGCGAATATTTTGGTGCGGCTGGGATTCTATAAAAACAAAAAACTTTTTAGAATTATTTCTATAAAATCCAATATTGATGATAGCATATTCTAAACACCGCCATCATGTTCAGCGGAAAAAATTGCTGTGATTTAGTATGAAAATAAAAATAACGATAAAAAAACGATATACCGGTACCGGTATATCTCCTATAGTATATAATATAAGAGTGCGTTTAATCTCCACAGGTAGGCTACACTTCGTGATGAATCATAGTTTCTCTAATTGTGGAAGGTAAAATGTATTGATATAAACCTATCTTGTGCAAAAGGATTGATATAAACATAGCTTGTGTAAGGATGGAATCGTCGAAAACACAGGAACAATCTCCTCTATCTAAATCCATCCACCCACACAATTCTTTCCCTTCGAAAATGAAAGGAAGGAATTTTCTTTCGATTTGGTATTCTTAAAAAATCCTTCCCTTTCCTTTCCCTTGGGAAGGGAAAATCTTTCCCTTAAACAGGGGAAAATATTGGAATTTGAAGGACTCTCACTAGGCAGGTCTTCAGTTTTCCCTTGTCATTTTGTTCATAACATTCTTATATAATTGGAGTCAATGTGACTAAATATTGGATTGGACCACTATGTAATTTTATTAACATGATATAATGCACGATATTGAAAATGATATTGAAAATAAAGTAATGTTATTAAAAGTTTTAGAAGACCACTGATCTCGGAGGCTCGGCGTGAATTCGCGTGCGGACGATTCGGGCAATTTCGGGCTGCCAGCTGATAGCCTATTCCTCATCTTATACATATTTTGATTATTATTGATTTTCATTGGTTTACTGATGTAGCCCTTTCAAAGCATCAATTTTGTGCACGGTGTGAATATATTTTGGCACTTGTTAATGCAATAAGTGTCAACATTACCAGGTTTTGAGGCTTGCCAGAGATACGCTATCAACAATTCCCAGTAATACCATACTTTACATAACTAAAAATAGCTAGGCATATACTGTATTATTAATATAAATTTGTGGGCTAACAGTAATAGTGGTCTATCATCTTGTATACTAATTTAGCCTACCTTACCAGTACCACATATTGGGTTAGGCTAGGGGGCTAGGCCTAGGCTTAGCCTACAGCCTACAGTAGGCTACATCATCATGTAAGCTAGCCTAGCCCAGGCTAATCTATTTTTCTTATGAATTTCATGACTCATAAAGGATTGTAGGCCTATTTTTTTGTTCTTAGGCTACATCCCCACTGAATAAACTAACCTAGGCTATTCTCTGTCCCTCTAGGCTAGCCCATCATAATGTTCAAGCCAACATTTGTTAGATTTTGTCAGAATTGGCTCACCTCAGATAGGCTATCTGGATTTTAAAATGTGAATTTATTAGGCCTATGGGAAGGATGTAGTATTTGGACATACTACATGGCGCCTGCCTTGGTTTACACTACGCCGAACGGCGGCAGCAGTGAACGCTCGCGATCATGTTCCAGTCTATTTTGACTGCCGCAGGATTCAATAATAGGTTGACGGGGTCCTCACCCCCCCCCCCCCATTACATGTTGTTATCATCATATATTATATTGCCAGCAGGGGGAAAATAACCGTTAAAATAGACGGGAACGTAACCACGCGCACTACCTATGTAAACATGACGACCGTACATGGGGGAGTGAGGGGGCCCCTCAACCTAATGTTGTATCCCACGGCAGTCAATATAGACGGAAACGTGATCGCGAGCGTGCGAGTAGTGTAAACAAGGCAGGCGATAAGCTCGAAATTCCTCGAATACTACATCCTTACCTTTATTACTTTATGTTATAGAAAGTCCGAGTTACCTTTTCACTATAATATTTTCCCTGATATTCATAGCCTTGTACACTATCAGGGAGCGTGTTTTTAGATTATTCGGTAGCTACCGGGTATCTTAACTACAGTTCAAGGAGACTACAGCAGCAGTTTGCACGCTCTCTGCGTTTATTTTTAATTTGACAGTGTTTGGTGTTCAATCCCCCCACCCCCCCTGGACATAATTGTCATCATCATATTCATATATAATGCCAGCAGGAGGCAAATAACCACTCACAGAGGGATGATTTCAGAAAAAAGTGGCAAAATCTGATGCATCTATCTATCTATCTATATGCTCAGGCCCAATCCCCATTTTGGGGGTAGCCGACTCAAGACAGAGCAAGAACAGGGACAACACAAAAACAACATAAAACAAAAAATAAACACAGATAAAAAACACAAACTCTCACACATCCAGGTCACCCAGGAGAAGACCCAGAGACCAGGGTTACCAAGGTCGCTCCAGCACTCCCCCGGCCCCTGACCACCCGGAGAGGTTCCGATCTCAGGTGGTCAGGGGCCATAGACGCATAGAGCGTGCTAATAATGCCGCAGTGTCTGCTTGAATATTGTCATCATATTAGCCTAATCAAAACAAAATCCCTTGAAAAACATATTTGTATACACTAGCCAATTCAATACTATTGGTTGTGAGTACAATTATAGGCTACCCTAATTTTTCATTACAGTATATCCTAGCCTAATCCCTCTACTTTCTTTAAATATCCAAACAATATAACTTAACCTGAGAACCTAAGATAGGCCTAGGCTATGCTAATATACAGCGTTTGATTATGCCGAGTGTATAGGCTAACTTACTAACATTGGTAGTTGCTAAAAGTCTGGTAGGCTAAAAGAAAATATATAAGATTAGAGCCCAAAATTGCTAATGAAAAAATGTGGCTACTTATTTTGGGCTGTATACAGTATGGTATGAGATTTTGTTGAAAACTTGGGATTGTTCTTGATCCCTGGCAAGCCTCAAAACCTGAATTTTCAAACTTATTACATTAACATGTGTCAAAATGTAGTCACACTGTGCACAATATTAATGCATTGAAAGGACTGAATCAGCAAAGCAATAATAGTCAAATATAGCCTACTCAATGTTTGTAAGGAAAACCCCACTAGTCACCAGTCCCTCGCACACTGTTTCAAATAAAATGTGTGGATTTTCTGTCTGAATTTACTTTACATCCTTATTATTCTCTAGTCTTGAAGGTTAGGAATAATTATGGTATTATTACATACAGTACATACAGTGTTGGAACATCAGTGCTTCCAGCAGCTGTGGTGGGTGGATCGGTATCAGTCATTATTATGATCAGTATGGCAGTGGTGGACAAGTCCCCGTCAGTTTTTAGTGTGTACGGGTCAGCAAAAGAACATGACACCGGATCTAATTGCACATTATGTTGGGCTGCACAAGGAAGGCCAGTTAGTGAAACAAATAGTGCAAGCCACTGGTGTATGTGAGTAATCGGTAAGAAATTGGGCGAGGCCTTACAAAGATATTTGCCTAACTACATGATAACCTAGCCTTTGCCAAACTATATGATAGCCTAGCCTTTGAGGGGAGAGTAAAGAACATAAGAATATCACCCAATCTTCAAAACTATACTAATGGATAGCTAATATGATGAATAACCTACTCAAGAACATTATGTTCTTATGTTCTTATTGATGCCTAAATCATAACTATTGGTGATTCATCTTTTTTTCAGATTACCCAAGAACAAAAATCAATTTAAAAATTGGAAGAATCTTATTTAAAGGTTCAGTATTATCCAAGCAACCTTCCGCGTCGATTTGCACGCTCTGGGCCATGACCGTTAAGTTCACTTCTATTATGTCCGCTTCTTAGGTTGAGGGGGGCCTCATCTTCCCAGGAATTATTGTCATCAATATACAGTATATTGTTTGCAGAAGGGCAAATAACAAATAATGGTAAGGGTTGTGTTAGCGGGCGTACTGTCCACTTTGTTTACAGTCGCACGCTCGCAGTTACATTCACGTCTAATTTCATTGCTGTTATTTGCCCCTGCTGGTAATATGTATGATAATGACAACAAGTCATGGGGATGATGGGGGGTGAGCCCCCTTCAAACCATTATTGTATCCCACGGCAAAACAATTTACCCAACACCTGGCCGTGGGATACAATAATGGTTTGAGGGGTGCTATGCCCCCTCACCCCCCATGACATTGTCATCATCATATACAGTATATTACCAGGGGCAAATAACAGCAGTCAAATTAGACGTGAATTTAACTGCGAGTGTGCTAATATGGAAACAAAGCAGGCGGTACGCCCGCTAACACAACCCTTACCAAAATAGGGAAGGATGTCATGTTGTGCACTCGCACTTACGTTCCCACACAACCCTTACCAAAATAGGGAAGGATGTCATGTTGTGCACTCGCACTTACGTTCCCATCCATTTTGACGCTATATTTTCTGCTATTTGCCCCCTGTCATTACTGCATGAATACTAGGTTAGGTTAGGTTAGGTTGTTTGGTTAGGCTAATGTATTTTTATATCCAAAGGCATCCGCATAGTGTAAACAAGGTGGGCGGTACTGCCGGTACACCCGGTAACTACATTCTTGCCCAAAATAATGTATAAAAATAAAAAACGGTACAAATTAGATAATTAATAAATAAATATCGGTAGCCTAAATAAAAACATTGAAAAAAACTAGTTTCAATAGCATAGTAAATCTACTATGGGCCATGAATTGCAATTTTTACCAAATTGGGCCAGATCAAATATAGCCTAGCTTTTATTTTTTGTTCACTGAATAGAAAACAAATCTAGCCTAGGCCTATATAATAATTATATAGGCTAGGCCTACAGAAGTTCAAGTTAGTATTTGAACTCAGCACACCAGAATATGTCAGGCTATAATGTGTATTGAACTTTGAAGGTAAATACTTCTCAATAGTGGGTTATTGTGCGATTCCTATAGCCTAGTTGTTAAGTTTTGGTCAGAAATGGAAGACTTGACCTTGTAATTGAAAAGTTCTCATGCTTGATATACGGTACACTAATTCGCACTACATTCGGCTAATCTAATTTATCTCCATCCCTGTTTCTTATCATATCAGTTTATATGTAATTATATTCTTGGATAATAGCCTATAGGCTAGGTCTAAATACTACAACAAAATATGGCTTGTTGGTGTACATGCGCGATTTAGAGCTAGGATCCTGTATTTATTAATATCATGTTGACAATTCATTCTTGTGTTTGTGCAAGTCAACATAATATGCTTTGAAGACCATATTTGTGGTCTAAATCATGTTTTGGGCAACGATAATGCAAGTCAACCCTTGGAAACGTTTGTTTGACAAGGTTTGTTTACTACTTCAGGGAGTTCAGGCATACCAACTGGTACGCGCCTAGCTTCGCCTGTGGAACAGAGCTACCAACACTTCCGAAAAAAATTCCTTCCAAGGAATTCTTTAAGAATACCGAAGGGAAAGAAAATTCCTTGGAAGGGAAAGGAAAGTTAAAGGAAGGTATGGGTTTTTAAGAATACGACTCTTAGTATTTCCTTTGGCTTTTACTATTATAAACACTACTGTATTAGGTACAATGAAATTCAATTACATAGAGCATAATTATAATAACATTTATTGCATACCGTGTATCAGTGGCGGGCGATATAGCCACACAAGAACAATAACACACACGTGCACACGCACACACACTCACACTCACTCAACAATTAACACACACGTGTTTCGGTAATCATACCGGTACACTGATTTTTCATTTGAACTTATTAACTCGTTTGATATAAGTTGATTATGGAATATTATATACGGTATATACGGTATATGCCTATACCATATCAGGTCTTTATTTATTCATATGCGTATTTATAGTGTTGTCAGAATACTCCACTAATCCGAAGCACTGTCGGTCCGCTGCCATTCGGATTACATGACTTTTACTGTAATATATTATAACTATTTATACCCCGACGCCGCCACGTCGATGTCGATTCAACCTGATGCAGACACGCCAGACCCACGTCATCGACACATTGTACCCGACGTTACCACGCCAAAATTCCATCGTGCGAAATTTTTGAACAAATCCAAAACTTTGGTGGCCAAGCCCGATTTGCCACGTCCCGCATCGCGGGTAACACGACGCTCCCCGACGACCCCGACACACGTTGGGGATTGCACCACGTTGTGTCCCGATATTCAAATCGGGTACATCGGGACCAACATCGTGAATGTGTGAAAGTGGCTTAACACGACCCTCCCTGACGACCCCGACACACGTTGGGGATTGCACCACGTTGTGTCCCGATATTCAAATCGGGTACATCGGGACCAACATCGTGAATGTGTGAAAGTGGCTTTAGCTAAGTACAAATTGTGTATGGGTCAACACTACCTGGTTTGACGTTTTGAGTGGTTAGTGTGGTGTTTTTAAGGTATTATTGAAGGGTTTTATATGTTTTGAAATTTCGGACCATTATTTTTACTGTGCAGTATTATTTTTAGTAGAAACATTACCGCATTCCGATTTCTCTTAAATTATGGACTCGCTTTTGTTCGCCATAAACACCAAAATGTACACCTCAATGGGGCAAAGCGTTGAAGAATCGTCAAACTAATTGGTCAAAACGGGGAAATTCAAGAAGACCACCCACGAATAGATACAGTTAGAGTATAACAAAGGCTACAGTAGTATGCAGTTACTATAATGTACTATGGCAGGTGTGTGAAGTTGTGGGGGGGGGGGGGGTCTCCACACCTGTTTACTCCCACCTTCCTCCAATACTTCTTCTATGTAGCCTACACTGGTCGTCAATGATATATTATGCTTACGTAATTGTATGGTACTTCACATTTGTACTGTACCTATTTCGTCTCCTGTGATGCCTCTTCTTCTCTTAGACGATTCAATACTAGCTGGTACTGTTGTTTTTCGTTTGTCTTTCCCTATTTGTTTTATTTTGCTCAGGTATAATACGTTGCATAACAATATATTAAAATTGGTTGAGAATTTTGAGATAACCTTTATTTATATATCTTCTGTATTTTATTCCTTATCTGACACGCAGGCGAGCAAGTGCACACAATCACACTCTCACACGTCGTTCCAAATCAGCACATCTGCATATGGGCGGCGGAACTCAGGCACCATCTCAGTTTTCAATATTCGCATGTGACTTTGTAATTCGGTCTAAGTATATTGTACTTTACCTAAGTTAAGAACACTAGATTTGCACCCTCAAAGCTGTAAGTGAACAACAAACCAACAATTATTATTGGTTATATATTTATTTACACACACACACACACACAAATCCGTCACTTCATAGATCCCCAACAGTTTGGCAACGTAAAAACCTCCTCCACCACTCACTGTCTTATTAGCTTCCTAGATTATATTTACACAAATCTTGAAAAGAGAAAGACTTCCCTCGCTCTTGCCTTTATTGACTTTAGGAAAGCATTTGACCTTTGTGACGTTGACCACTCCGTTGGAACCGTGTGGCTTGTCCTACAGTGACTCGCTAGGATCGCCAGGGCAGTGGATGTGGCTATAGTTGATGTATTATTGTGTGCTTTATTTCATATGAAAGCTCGTGTCATGGGCAGTCCAGAAAGGCTCTTTGTTTTTGTCCATGTCAAGGCTTTATATATTTAATTGCAAAGTATGTGTTTTATCATTGAGTAGTAATAATGGGAATTGAGAGAGAGAGAGAGAGAGTAGAACAGAGTGAGAGGAGGCACGTAGTGTTTTGCTATACTCGATGACGTCATAGCTGGCTGGCCTCGTGGGGATTCGTTGAGGGAGTTTTTTACCATGCTTTGTGATGTCATGTTTGGCTGGCTTCTTTAGCATTGGCTGGAGGACTTGTTACCGCTTTTTTCCCACGCGGATCGAGCTAGTGCTAGTATATATACAGTTCCCTCGCCACTCTCCCTCAGATCTGGTTTCTAGAACGCATCCCTCTTATCCCTTTGATACCTGTCCCCTCTCTGCACCTGAGAACCTTTTTCTCTGCCTATCTCTCTCATTTTCCATATCTTTCACCACCTTTTATTAATATTATACCCCCTCTGGTTAACTCTGCATAATCAGCTTCATGCTGGACAGTTGTATTGTGTGTTAAGGTCTGATATAACCCATGTATGTTTAGTTGTTAAGATAAGTTGATCACGAAGTATTGGTTGGCATTCATATTGTTCAGTACCGCTTCCTATAATTATTAGTGTTCTGCTGGATTAGATAATGCTAGACTAGGAGTCTGATACTATAAGGTATTGTTTCCGATGGGTGTTGGCTTTAGTTAAAAGCTGCACGACATACCTGAGAACTGGAGTTGATTGGGTAAATTCTAGTCTGTGTGCCATTGAGAGTAGAGCATGCACGAATGAGGGCTTTTTGCCTATACCATTCTGCACTGTTCTAAGCTCATTGTTTGTCTTTGAGGTACGCCAGGAGAACGCTTAATACTTCGGTATTAAGGTTTCTCAAGAGAGCTACCCTTCCCTATAACGTAATATTTGATGCACAGACTTGAGATTTGCACTAGGCTATGCGGCATGCCATGCGCACCAGTATCTCGTATCATGACTCTAGCTAGACTTTATCAGTCACAGTAGACATTAAGTATATTAAACCAATTACTCTTTTTATGCATACCCGTTTATGATTACACAAGCATTTCGCAGCCTAGTTTGATGTATTGAGACACAAACGACTTAGGCTCTTTTTGTTGATAGGAATACTGCATTGTCGTGGCGATTATTATTATTGTTGTGGCGTTTAGGATATTCTTGGCTCCGACTGCATTATATATCCTGCCTTTTTGTGTGCATAGCCTGCACGAGCATTGTTCCGCTGCCTGCCTTTTTGGGTTCCATTTCCGATTCGAGCATCTTGATAGCATCTAACATTTAAATCAGATTCCTTGTTGGTGTTGAAGGACTTTAGTGCACTTTCTTTCATGAAGGAGTGCCTGACATTTATTGATTAAAGTAACGTAAGCTGTAACTTCTCTTACCACCTTACTTTGCATACCATAACCAAGCACCTTCGGTTATAGGTAGTAATAGGCTGTTTTCACATAACATTAAGCCTAGAGTAGACGCACATTTATTGAGAGTTTAATAACCTATTATTGCATATAGAACTCTGGAGAGTATTTGTGTTCTTTGTTCACTGGGAATATACATCAGAGGTTGGATCTAGCGCTTTCCGTTGTAGCATTTATGCCATTACTAGTCCAATGAATTAGAACCCTGATATATTCAAACCTCAGTCGTAACAAATGGCGACCTTACCTAGGATTTGGTGAACCTACATTTATTAGCAGGGAACATTTGTTGTTTTGGGGAATATTTTGCGGGGATTAGCAAGAATAATTTTTTTTTTTGCAACATAATATAGCCCTTGAGTATTTCCGAGAGTTTTTGTGTGTATATTGAGGTATAAGAGTTTGGGGTGCTTCTTTTCTGAATATTGAGGTGGGAAATTTTTGTGAGCATCATGTCTTATACCGGATCAGAGGAGAATGGAGACACAGTACGTAATGTCGAAACTGAGGAACAGCAGTATGATGAAATGGTTAATCAGGTGAACTGTGAGGAGGATGCTAGGATATTTTTGCAATGGCCTGTTACTGCCGAGCGGTTGGAGGGTATGGATCGGTACGGTCTTCAATGCCTGGCCACAGCTATCGGTCATGCGGGTACTAGCAGCATGACCAGGGATAACTTGATAACGTGTGTACTGGGCAGGGTGACTGGTGAGCGAGATGGGTTGAGTGCTCACAGCCCTTCGGCCATGCTTCCCCTACACTCGACTCCCAGCCATCCCAGTAGTTTGCCGACCCCGAGTACGTTTCCACAGTTGGGTAGTGACTGGCAGGGTGGGTTGCCCCGGGGGGGACCACCGGTAATTTCAAACATTGTAGCACCTTCACCTCCTCAAGGGTTATCTCCAGAATTATTGTTTCGGCTCGAATTAGCTAAGATCGAAGAGAGAAAGGCTATCAGGGTATCTGAGGAGTAACGAAGGGTATCTGAGCTTCAGATTCAACAGCAACAAAGGGCAGGTGAGCAGCAAATAGAGCTAGCAAAAATCCAAGCCGAGTCGACTAGGTACTGTGCCGACAGGGACGTAGAGAAGTCGCGAGTAGAGACAACGGGACAGCGACTTGGGGCTGGTAACCGTGCTCATGATCAATCTCTCTCGCACTTATTGAAACTGGTTCCGGTGTTTGATGAGAGTGGTGTAACAGAATTTTTCGCACGCTTTGAGGAGAAGTGCCAGGAACACCAGTGGCCAGAGAATAAATGGGCAGCACTTGTATCCTCTAGATTAATAGGCAAGGGTCTTAAAGCCTACGATGCGTTAATTTGGAGTCATGTAATGTGTATGAGGATCTCAAGGAGGCTGTCCTGAGGGCTTACGAACTGCAACCAGAAAAGTACCGTTTGAAGTTCTGGGGTGTAACTAAGGGAAGAGATAGCACCTTTTTGGAACACGCCCGGGACTTGTCCGATGCTATGGGGAACTGGCTCCGATCTGAGAAGGTAACAACATTTGATGGAATTAAGCAGTTAATGATGTTGGAGCAGTTCTTTAAGAGCACGGGCGGTGATCTAACTTTGAACTTAAAGGAGAAAAACCCAAGAACTCTAGTCGAAGCAGCAGAAATGGCTGATCGACGGCTGTCGTTGATTCGGGGTTGCGGGTCCTCACAGAAGTACGATGCAAGTGCTAGGGACCGTTATCCTCCCCCTCCCCGTAGCAATGACACATTTAAACAAAAGAGCAATGCAACTAAAACTGAATCCAAACCTAACACCACGCCGTATGAGAAGAGTCGGGGGCTTTTTACATCACAGTATAAGCCGAAACCGAAATTTATGTGTTTTAAGTGCCATCAGGAGGGTCATAAGGCAAATGAGTGCCCTAGTCGACCTCCGGCAGCCGTGTCTTTTGCTCACGGCATTGAAGTGTTCAAGAGGACATCGGAGTTTGTTAGAGGCAATTCTTCCGAGGTAAATACACTGCCAGTGCAGAAGGATCCGGAAGGCTTATTCCCTGTCCGTGATGCCTTTAGTGACCACAGGGGACTCGGTTGTGTGGAGTGGGGGGGTAGAAGACATGAGGTGAGAATTTTGCGTGACACTGGGGCATCGCAAACATTGTTGAGAAATTTCACTGGTAAACCTGTAAATACGGCGCGGGTGGTTGTGGTTCAGGGAGTTAATGCAACAAGGTCATACCCGCTTGTAAGAATGAAGATGGAAGTTGATGGTGTGACTCGTGACCTGGATGTAGGAATTGTGGAGAAGTTGCCTGTTGGGGGCGTCGACCTCCTTCTCGGCAATGACTTTGCGGGGCCTACTTCTGAGGCTCCACCCTTGGTCGTTGCCGAGAAGCCGGCCGACGTGAGTAGGGAGGAGCAGGAGTGGGTTGAGAAGTGTCCGGTGCAACCTATGGCGTGTGTTGTCACCAGATCTCTTGCATCCAGGGTGTCGCATTCTGGTCAACAGTCTTTAGACAAGCGGAGGAAAGGTACCGAGAAGGGGTTGAAAGTTGATGCGGTTGAGAGTTTAGTATCAACGGACATTCTCGAGGACTCATTATTAGGACCAAATTTCGAGTCTGGAGAAGACCCATTCACTGTTACTGAGAAGGCAGAGGATGGGCTTAAAAAGACGAAGAGACAGCAACGATACACAGAGAAAGAGCAACGGGAGGCTAAATTCGATGTAGGAGGGGGGGCATGAGTTGTTTCGCAAATACTTAGATAAGCTTGCTCCTTCGGACATTCGTAAATTGCCATTAGAAGACCCGGAGGTTCCTGAATGTGGTACCGGTGCTGTCGAGTTGAAGGAGGACAGTGATGCACAGTCGGGAGAGGTAGCAACAAGGTACCCTGACGCGTACCCTATGAGAAATGGGTCAGCGAGGACGGTGGTCCGAAACTTGCTAGTGTATTTTTCCCGGTATGGTTACCCGCAGGAGATTCAGTCAGACCAAGGATCCAACTTCACTTCTAACCTCTTTGTTCAAGCAATGCCGCAGCATGGGATTGTTACGGTTGTGTCATCTGCGTATCATCCGGAGAGCCAGGGTGTGTTAGAGCGATGACACTCGGCCTTAAAATCTGTGCTTCGTTGTTGTTGCTTTGAGAGTGGGAAGGATTGGGATCTTGGCCTGCCATGTGTTTTGTTTGCTGTGCGGGAGGTACCTGGGGAAAGTTTGGGATTCAGCCCTAATGAGCTCGTCTTTGGACACCGTGTCAGAGGGCCTCTCCATATGGTTGAAGAAGTATGGGAGGGCGCAGAAAAACCTTGTTCTATGCTCAAGTGTGTCCTCGACAGTCGAGAACAGATGTTGTGCAGTCTGGAGTTGGCTGGCCGTAATTTGACTAGCTCTCAGGCCCTCAGGAAGGACAGGTACGACCTCAAGGTTAAACTCAGGGAGTTTCACGTGGGTCAGGAGGTGTTGATTCTACTGCCCCTTGTAGGTCACCCCTTATCCGCGAAGTACGCTGGTCCTTATAGGGTGGTTGAGGAGCTATCAGACCTGGATTACTTGGTAGCCACTCCAGACAGACGGAAGCGCAATCAGTTATGTCATGTTCATCTCATGAAGGGAGTATGGGAGGCACCCCCCTGAGCCTCTCACTGTGCCTGTGATGACATTTAGCAGTCAAGGTGGAGAAGGAGAACGGGACAGTCAAGCTCAGGTGGAGGATAACTGGAAGGATAAGAAATTCAAATGGGCGCCTGAGTGTGAGAAGGCGTATGGAGTAGTGAAACACCTGTTGTGCACTCACCCGATCCTCAGGGCCCCTGACTTTAGCCTACCTTTCCAACTAGCAACGGATGCTAGTGGTGTGTCGGCTGGTGCCGTCCTTGTGAAAAAGGACGATGATGGGCTGGAGCATCCTGTTAGTTTCTGCTCGGAGAAGTTCAATTCAGCCCAGGGAAGCTGCTCTGTTGTCGAGAAGGAGCTACTGGCTGTTGTGCTTGGGCATTTCGAGGCCTATGTTCCAGCCTATGGTCCGATCGTTGTAGTTTACACAGATCATCACCCTCTCAAGTTCTTGGGCCAGTTTCACAATCGGAATATGAGGCTGACCAGGTGGTCACTAAGGTTATTGGTATATAACCTGGACATACGCCATATTGCCGGTTGTGACAACGTGGTTGCAGATTGTCTTTCGAGGGTAGATGATCCTGGGTAGATTGACACACGGGTAGCCTCCTGCTTTAGTTTGAATAGTATTTTGCGCTTGGTGCTTGTTGGCTCGCGGTTGTAGCCCAGCGTATTGGGTCGTAAAGCAGGAGTTGAGCGTTTGGTATAGAAGGAAAAACTAGGCTTGCCCCTATAGTGCAGCCAAAATAAACAAATTAAAAACATAAAAATCAAATAAAAACTCTTTCTTTGATAGTTGAATTTTTTCAGTATGTTATAGCAGTAATTCTGAGTTGCACTCCTCTCAGAATGCTGGGCTAGAGAAGCTCGCTCTTAAGGAGCATAACTACATATGATTTAACCTATTGTGTTGGGGAAGGTTATAATTTTGTAAAATGTTTTGTTGAGAACTGTGCCAGATATTTTACTGCCGCTGGGTGATGGGAAGTAGAGATATAGCATGGGTTCTAACAATCAGATTTTTGTGAGCCTTGGGCCTCTGAGAAAAATCTTGGGGGGGGTGTGACGTTGACCACTCCGTTGGAACCGCATGACTTGTCCTACAGTGACTCGCTAGGATCGCCAGGGCAGTGGATGTGGCTACAGTTGATGTATTATTGTGTGCTTTATTTCATATGAAAGCTCGTGTCATGGGCAGTCCAGAAAGGCTCTTTGTTTTCGCCCATGTCAAGGCTTTATATATTTAACCCGGGAGCTGCGGGGAGACTCTTAAGAGTTCCCCCGGCGCACTGCGGGAAGACTCTTAAGAGTCAGAGAAAATAAAAATCAACTTTTGACATCGAAAAAAAAATATTTTTTTATATTTTTTTTTTTTTATTTTTTTTTTTTTTTTGGCCCCTGGGCCATGCAAAATCTCAGTCCTCTACCTCCCCTCCTTCCCCACTTTCCTCCTCTCCTTCAGTTCTCACCTATTTTCCCTGTTATTCCCTTATTCTGAGGTATATTTTCGTGCTAACATTAGAAATCCGATTGGAGGGTGTGGTCATCACTGATAGCAAGCGAGTGCAAGAGAGAGAGAGAGAGTATCGATCGACTGTGTCTCAGTGGCCTTGGGGGAAATTGGCGGGAAAGCAGATTGCCTCACCCATACATTATACAACTCGCGGGCTATATCTCCGATTTTGACCATCCAAACGCTGTTTTCACTCGTTTTATTGTTGTTTCAGGTTAATACCTTTATAATCAACCCATAATAGGCGCATATGGATAAATATTAATGCTATTAATGGCACAATGAATATTTTAGTGACGGAAACACCTCAAATACGTCAGCACAGGGGGACGTTTCCAATTACCCCCATGCGCACTTCAGAGGTTAATTGCAAAGTATGTGTTTTATCATTGAGTAGTAATGATGGGAATTGAGAGAGAGTAGAACAGAGTGAGAGGAGGCGCGTAGTGTTTTGCTATACTCGATGACGTCATAGCTGGCTGGCCTCGTGGGGATTCGTTGAGGGAGTTTTTTACCATGCTTTGTGACGTCATGTTTGGCTGGCTTCTTTAGCATTGGCTGGAGGACTTGTTACCGCTTTTTTCCCACGCGGCTCGAGCTAGTGCTAGTATATACAGTTCCCTCGCCACTCTCTCCCTCAGATCTGGTTTCTAGAACGCATCCCTCTTATCCCTTTGATACCTGTCCTCCATTCTCACCTGAGAACCTTTTCCTCTGCCTATCTCTCTCATTTTCCATATCTTTCACCACCTTTTATTAATATTATACCCCCTCTGGTTAACTCTGCATAATCAGCTTCATGCTGGCCAGTTGTATTGTGCGTTAAGGTCTGATATAACCCATGTATGTTTAGTTGTTAAGATAAGTTGATCACGAAGTATTGGTTGGCATTCATATTGTTCAGTACCGCTTCCTATAATTATTAGTGTTCTGCTGGATTAGATAATGCTAGACTAGGAGTCTGATACTATAAGGTATTGTTTCCGATGGGTGTTGGCTTTAGTTAAAGCTGCACGACATACCTGAGAACTGGAGTTGATTGGGTAAATTCTAGTCTGTGTGCCATTGAGAGTAGAGCATGCACGAATGAGGGCTTTTTGCCTATACCATTCTGCACTGTTCTAAGCTCGTTGTTTGTCTTTGAAGTACGCCAGGAGAACGCTTAATACTTCGGTATTAAGGTTTCTCAAGAGAGCTACCCTTCCCTATAACGTAATATTTGATGCACAGACTTGAGATTTGCACTAGGCTATGCGGTATGCCATGCGCACCAGTATCTCGTATCATTGACTCTAGCTAGACTTTATCAGTCACAGTAGACCTTAAGTATATTAAACCAATTACTCTTTTTATGCATACCCGTTTATGATTACACAAGCATTTCGCAGCCTAGTTTGATGTATTGAGACACAAACGACTTAGGCTCTTTTTGTTGATAGGAATACTGCATTGTCGTGGCGATTATTATTATTGTTGTGGCGTTTAGGATATTCTTGGCTCCGACTGCATTATATATCCTGCCTTTTTGTGTGCATAGCCTGCACGAGCATTGTTCCGCTGCCTGCCTTTTTGGGTTCCATTTCCGATTCGAGCATCTTGATAGCATCTAACATTTAAATCAGATTCCTTGTTGGTGTTGAAGGACTTTAGTGCACTTTCTTTCATGAAGGAGTGCCTGACATTTATTGATTAAAGTAACGTAAGCTGTAACTTCTCTTACCACCTTACTTTGCATATCATAACCAAGCACCTTCGGTTATAGGTAGTAATAGGCTGTTTTCACATAACATTAAGCCTAGAGTAGACGCACATTTATTGAGAGTTTAATAACCTATTATTGCATATAGAACTCTGGAGAGTATTTGTGTTCTTTGTTCACTGGGAATATACATCAGAGGTTGGATCTAGCGCTTTCCGTTGTAGCATTTATGCCATTACTAGTCCAATGAATAAGAACCCTGATATATTTAAACCTCAATCGTAACACCTTGTTGACCACACCATCATCATCAACAAGGCCATAAAGTTGGGGCTACATCCTACCCTGGTTGCGTGGTTGACCGACTTCCTTAGTGACAGACGGCAAGCAGTGTGATATCAAGGCTTCATCTCCACCTTCCTAGACATCACATGTGGAGTCCCACAGGGCACAAAGATGGGGCCTCTATTGTTCCTCATCTTGATCAATAATGCCCTAAAGGACACTCCATTCCACTGGAAGTACGTGGACGACTCGACAGTCGGCATTACTGTCGATAACACCTCCCCTAACTATGACCCCCTACAAGACATCCTCGACCGTCTTCAAGCCTGGACCACAGACAATCATGTGACCATCAATCATGACAAGACAGTGGTCATGCACATCAACACCTCCGTTACCGACCTTCCTCCACCCACTGTCACAATTGGTCCTCATCCCCTTCAGCTTGTTGAGTCCACCAAACTCCTCGGAATCACTGTGGACAACAAGCTGAACTGGAAGAAACATGTGTCTACCACAGTCAGGACCGCCACATACAAGTTGTTTATGCTAAGGCGGCTGAGATCCCTGGGGGCGCCGGAGAATGAGCTGAAGAGTATATATAACATCTTCATACTCCCTAAGCTCACCTACGCCTCTCCCGCCTGGTCCTCCTCTCTAACCTGACACAACCACGTCAATTGGAGAGAGTGCAGAGGAGGGCATGCAGGATCATCCTGGGTGGCACATACCCAGGGTACGAGGAAGCTCTCACCACCCTTAGCATACCTGCACTTTCAACCCACCACTACAACACACTCAAGCAGTTTGCATCTAAGCTGCATGTTCACCCACGACACAGAAACTTACTTCCACCAGACGCCCCTCGACCAACACGTGCAGCTCGTCACTTCAACACACTCCAACCAATAAGGGCAAGAACTGACAGATACAAAAATAGTCCTATCCCAACCATTGTAAATATTATTAATAATGTGTAATGACGGCCTGTCACACCATATATACGCGCCCTCCTTTAATAATGTATGCATAAGTGTGTGTGCGTGTGTGTATTAGAATATATGTATGTATTTGCTTGAGTTTGTTTATGTATATGTGTATATATATATATATTTTTTTTTAAAAAGACCTCCGTCTACGTATTGTGAAAAACCTGTTATCCTCCGGCAAATTGTGGGGTTGAGTGAGTGAAGGGGGGGACAGTGAATGAAGGAGGATACATATTTTTCATAATACGTGTTGCTAGCCCCAAACGCACGAGCAACTGTGGCTTTCAACCATCCGACACATCCCCTTTTATTTATGTGCATCACACATCTTACATACAAATAAAGTTTATGTTTTGTTTTACCCTACTGTGGAAAGACTACGGATACACCACTCCTGCCCGGGCCCCACACAGTGGCATGACCCAGTCCTGTCGAACTGAGCTCATGACGCTGGTGGCATTGCCCCGGAGGATAGCCATCCCTAGTCTTTGCTTGAGCCAGAGGGTTTCCCGGGGTTCTCCTGAAACTTCTCTGATTTTACGGCCTATTTCATTCACCATCTTAAGGGTGGTAGGGCCAAAGACTCCTGAAGTTTCGAATGCCAGGGGCTCGAACTGATGATTTCTGGCGATGGCTTGATATTTTTCTCGCTTTTATTTTCTGCTATCCGGGCGGCTTCACCTGCTTCGTCGGCGTTTCTGGCGATGTTGGTTGTGGAGAAAGTGTCAACACATGTGGCATCCCACACGAGGCACCGGCCATTCTTGTAAGGGAAAGTGGTCATCCCATCTGGCCGTTTGCCGTCTTCTCTGTGAAGTCCATGTGGTTCGAGGATTGATGCACGGTTAGCACTCTGCAGGGCCTTTTTTATGACATCATTTAGTGCAGAGTGTCCTGGCAGGCGGCCTGCGTTGTAATTACATGACAAGGCATGGTGACCTTGAGCATCCATCCCCCCACCACACTTGCAAGTGTGTGGGTGACAAACTGCCGCACCCACTCTGAGCGCGATGGCAACCCGGAGCGCTTCAGCATCCAAGTGAGTTCCAAGAGGTGGGATGGGGATGGCGTGTAACCACAAGCCACTCTCCGAACGGGCGGCTGCCTGGAGGCGTGCTTTTGCAACCTGGTCTGCATTGGTTAGGAGATTTTCTTGAGTTTTCTTCGCCGAGATGGTATCCCACGCTTTCTGCTTGCTCCTGGAGGTACCCTGAGGCTCCTCCTCTACTTCCCTTCCAGGTGTTAATCGCTGCTGGTACGTCCCCATTAAGTGTCATTCCGGGTTGAGAAGAAAGGATGGACACTACAAGGTCGTTGGTCACGATGAGGGAAGAGATAAAGGCTGGGGAGGCAATATCCGAGGCTCTCCGTATGCCCAAGCACCCGAGGCGGACAGGAAGGGTGGCTTGTGTCCAGGCCCGTTCTTTAAATTCTACGTTGGTGATGCTGGTCACTGCTTCTCGGATTATGCTGTCTAATTCTTGGAGGCCACCATTGTTCGTGTAAGTCATCGATGTGTGCAGGAGGTATTGGAGTTTTGGGTATGGAGAAACAGTTCTTGAGCAGGGCCAGAGCTGAGTGGGCATCGATGTGTGTCAGGCGACTCACGATACGTCGAAGCTCCTCCTTTTTAACTTGAAGTGCTGGTGGGATTGCTGCCAGAGTTAGTAGTGTGTATATATGCGTTTATGTATGTACAGTACAGTATGTGTGCGTATATGTGCATGTATGTATGCGTTAATTATCTATATATGTATGTGTCTATAGTGTATACTGTTTGTGGTTCGAGGCTCGAGCCCGGCTGAGAGTATTGTATCACACACACACACACACACACACCTACACTAAAGAATGTCCCATATACTATAATTCCCCCAAGCTGTCTCTACTTATTTTATATCCTTCTTTTGTTCTCTACTGAGGATTACCTCCCATTGTAGTAGGCTTTACCTGACCCTACCTGTACGGACCCGTAGGCCGTTTCGCCTTTACCCTTTTCAAACTCCTCATTTGATCTCTTCCGACGTTTGACATTCCATTCTAATTGGCTTTACCTGACCTACAGTCCGTTGCCCCATTAACCCTTTCCAATTCCCTCATTTAATCTCTCCCAAGGATTTAACTCCCATTATTAGCCTCACCTGACCCTACCAGAACAGTTTTTGTATGTATGTATGTTTGTTTGCATACGTGAGCGTTTATGTATACGGGCATGTGCACACTTACTGCATGTTCTTATGTTCTTATATATGTATGTATATATATGCGTATGTATGTGTGTACGTATGTGTATATATGTATGTTCTGTATATATATAAGTAAAATAAATGTGTACTGTATATGCACTGTAAATCACTTACTCTCACGGTTAATTTATGATAATTTGTATTTTACACTAGCATAATTATTATTGTATTAATTTTTTTTTTTAATGTAAAGTATATTATACTCACCCATTGTAAACTGAGCTTACCATTTTCATATCTGTACATCTCATGTTCATCCACTAATAGGAAAATGTGTATTTTCAGCTCATGAGGCTGCCATTATTTAATAAACCGTTTATTATTATTATTATTATTACACACACACACACACACACATTTATTTATTTATTTATTTATTACTTAATTAATATTATGTATTGGTTTATTTAGTATAATCCATCAAAACCTGTACCAGTTAAATTGGAACTGAATATTCTGAATACATTGGCCCACACTAGGCATATCTTTTGTACTTAACTCATTTCATCCCTATGATAATATCATTATAAAATTGTATTAAAGAAAACACACACACCAGTATGTTGTGTGTGTGACTGTATATATGTATGACCACCATGATCCCTTCACTGTCTACACCACATTACCATTTTAATAAATTTACGCAGAGGTTAGATTGACTGGATCATACTGCAGATCAAATATTTAGAAAATGTTTGTATTAGCTTAAGTTGCTGATACATTATGAAGTATTAAATAGGTCTAACTGATTGGTCGAGAATCTAGTCGCAATGATGCACCAGTTCCCCTTATTATATAAAGCAAACTGTTCAATTTACTTTTTTTTTTTTTTTTTTTTACAGTGTGGATCCGATTTCGACTATTTTTGTCATATTCCCTTCAAGCTTATGAAATGCATATTAAATAGTTATCGAAAGTTACATACTACATAAGTTAAGGGGCCATATTAGGAACTAATTGTGACCCTTATATTATGACTCAATGGGTTCTATAACAATCATATATTATATTTCACAAAGTTATGAAACGATTTCACGAAATTTGGTGGGTAGCCTAGAAAAGATAGAATTCATTTGTGTAGGTGATCCAGAGATTTTCAAGAAATTGTCTTTTATAGGCTGAGGTATGCACTCTCCCGAGTACCTCCAAAAATGAATAACTTCTTTGGCATATATCCCATATGCCCACCAAACTTCGTGAAAATCGGTTTATAACTTTTTAAGATATCTCGTTTAGGCTACAGACAGACAACCGGAGATGTTCACAATATATGACCAGCGTAGACACTTTATAAACTTTAACGTCAATTTCCTGGATAACAACGCTTTCGGCATATGAAAATCCGTAACTTATTTTATTAACCAATTTTGATGTTCTGTTTTACTTGCTTATGTATATCATATTCTGAGTAAAAAGTCATCATCTTCACAAGCAGCATGATCATCATATGCAACAGCAGCAGCATAATCTTGAATGAAAAAATACACACTTTCAAATGCATACAAATTCTCTGGAGAAAATAACACCAAATTCATCATAATTGATGCAAAACACAACTTTCTATAGACTTATTGTTCACCTATGAAATGTAAGTCGTGATTTGGCCCCTTAAAACTTAGGCTTTGAAAGGAGGTGCTTTGAGTAAAGTACTATTGTTATGATGTTGCCAAAAGTATAAATGTCGTCATCTGATGGGGCGAGCTCATTTATCTCCTTGTATATAGTGATGAAGCAATTACATTATTTACCGTACCTCCTCATAACACAATTGTGACCAAAGTTGCGATAAGTGTGAATACAAAAAAATACAAAAATACAAAAATGGAGCAAGGAGCAGGATTAGACGATGGTGCATAAATATCTCATCTTGTCCTCTAATGAAGTTGTTTTCTCGCAAAAGTAATCATCATTTTCAAGATTGTGTTATTAGAAAATATATTTTTTATTTATTTGAGTAGAAATACAGTTTTATAAAAATGCAACATAGCTGAACAAATATTAATAAATAGATACTTAATAACAAGAAACCATAAATCTCTCGCTACATCCACAGACTAAGACTGGCAATTTTTGCGTTGTTGGACCTTTCTGCCATCCAGCTTAGAAAATCCATCGGTGTCGGTATAGTGGTGACAATTCTAGTGTTCGATAAAGTACTGCTCTGACTGAGGGTCCAGTAAACCAGTCTAACACGTACTATACAATCCAGTTATCTATACCTAGCTATGGCAGCACCTGTTTTACTCAACACTTAACAATCACACCACATTTCTTCCCAACACACCTAAATTACCTCTAATGTACTTTGATTATGGCTCTCTGTCGCTCTTTCAACCTTGAGAGGGACACTTGTTACAAGCAGCTTTGCATTTTGTCGCTTTCATGCACATAGAAACAAAATATATATAAACCTAAGCTACCGGTACTCTATTTTTCTATATATATATATATATATATATATATATATATATATATATATATATATATATACTGTATATATATATATATATATATATATATATATATATATATATATATATATATATATATATATTATATATATATACGGTACTGTATATATAAAACCGTCAATTAAAATTAATCCTCCGAAACTAGATTGTATTTATAATTTTAGAGAAGTATCAAATATCCGCAACCACATTTGCAATGCAAGTAACATCCGCATCCGCACTTTTAAAATGAGGATATGAGGATATTACAAAACATATCAATGCATAAAATTAGTTACAATATATATTATATATTACGTAGTGGTATTCTAAATGCAATAATGAAAAAGATGCATAAATCAATATCCAAAATACAAATAATAAATGAGAGAGAGAGAGAGAGTAGTAGTGAGCAGCAAGCGTGTTGACAAGGTCCAACTTGGTATTAAATATCGATTATCTATATATTAATTTTATGTGGCTGAAAGTCGACAGTAACAATTTAAAATGCATATCTTATAACAAAAATAATAATAATGACATCCGCATCCGTGAGGATATTGTCATCAGACATGCGCATCTGCATCCGCATCCGCAATTTTTAAAATTGTATATCCACATCCGCAGATCTGCATTTTTAGACATCCGATACATCTCTATAGCACTTGACTTATATAGAGCAAATACATGAGATGGCGCAGCGCACGTTGCCATTTTCCAACTTCCAATCGCATGTACACGTAGCTGGTACACTATCGGTACCTTACTGTATTATAAACTTAGAGACATTCAGACTGAGGGAAAACACTAACTCTGGGAATGTAGCACAAGGGAATGCTAAGTATTTCATTGGTGTATCAAAAAAATAAAAATCGTGTCATCATAAAATTTAAACAACTTAACAATCCATCTTTATTTCTTATTAAAGCATTGATAAATATACATACAATATCCACAATCAATGGTAATATACACAATTACACATATACAGGAATTTGTACTTCCCTCGAAGTAATTGAAGGAACATCCAAAACGTATATATCGGGTAATTAATGAATGGGGAAATTCTAATGATTACAAAGAAAGCATTAGTGACATTAATGGTTGGAACTGGGTTTCTTAAAATACTGTAAATTGTCGTCCGGTAAAGTGCCCCTGAGAAAGTGTGTGTGAGTGTGGGCGCTGATTGGCCAGGATGGGGGACCTGTGGATCTCTTAAGAGCCACTAACATACTCTCCTCAAAAAGTGGCTCCATAAACTTACATGGTGGTGGTGGTGGATTAGTCTGGTGGAGGGGGGAGGAGGTGGTGTTTGGTGGTGGTGGTGGTGGTGGTTGTAATGTTAATAGTGGAGGTGGTGGGCCAGTCAAGTACAGACGACGACTTTTTAATATTATTCTAGCTATATTTAGACGATTTTGTGCTGTTTAACCTCGGGACCCAGGCTGCCTGTGCCTCTTACAAACTGCGGTTTTGAGTGATGGCGCTATAAATAATACTGTAATATAGTGTCGTCTAGTAAAGTGTGTGTGAGTGTGGGCGCTGATTGGCCATGATGGGGAACTGGTGGATCTCTTGACAGCCACTAACATAATCTCCTCAAAAAGTGGCTCCATAAACTAGTCTGGCACTATGGTGGTGGTGGTCGTGGTGTTTTATACAGGTTGGAGTTGACCTTAATGTGGCTGTACTTGGGTGGATTTGTCCATTATCTCATGACCATATTATTTGTATCGTATTAGATACCTCAAGACGAGTTCAAATAGAATACGGAAGGCCTCGTCAGAGAAATGAGCAAACTGCTCTCGAACATATGATAATGACGAGTGCTTTGGAAGTAGAATATATTTAACTTGTTTGGTGGTACGGTAGCTTAAATATAAATGCTGTGTATGGCTGGATTACCGAACACATAACAGTAGGTTTAAGCTCTTTACGACGAGAAGTCATTCCCAGTTTAATGAAAAACAACTGCCGTAGGTAGAAATACCATATAGAAAATGCCACTATGCTGACAACAATAATATGATGATGAGCATTATATTGGTGGTAGTCATAAGTAGGAGTTACACATTAGTTAGTATGGTCAAAAAATAAAAGTATCGCATTTGTTTGTATATACTGTAGGTCATGAGATTTATGCCTACTTTCGTAAAGTACTAACTGCCATTTTAATATTCCTGCTTCGTCGCGCTTATTAATGTTTTGAAGTGATATTCTGTATATGTACTTATATGTTGTATAGAGTAGTATGGTATTACCCTGAAGATGTCTTGAAAAGATGGACGAAAGTTTGGTGTTCTAATAATATATTTTTCCTAGCAAGTTATAATACATTATATAATTTGATCTCACGTATTTGTGATTTAAGTTACACACACACACACACACACACACACACACACACACACACATATACAGTATATATATAATAATAATAATAATAATAATAATAATAATAATAATAAACGGTTTATTAAAGAATGGCAGCCTCATGAGCTGAAAATACACATATAATAATGTGTATGTGTGTTTGTGTGTAACTTAAATCACAAATACGTGAGATCAAATTATATAATGTATTATAACTTGCTAGGAAAAAAAAAATATATATATATATATATATATATATATATAATTTATATAGTATACACATTCACACATATATTGACTGAGATACCCTGTGAATAACCCTATTGTGTGCGTGTGTGTGTGTGTTAGAGAGAGAGAGGTGATAAATGATAAGTCCATTAGTGACATCTGTCAGAGCCATCACCACAGCCACTCACTCACCACTCAGACATTACACCATTTATAGGGAAACCTACTACTGCCCCTCCATCACCACCACAATCATTCACTCACCACTCATACACTACAACACCATTTAAAGGGGAACACTACTACCCTTCCTCACCACCATCATCACTCACCACTCAATCACCACTCAAAACACAATACCAACATTTGTAGGGAAACTACTGCCTCACCACCACCACCATCATCACCATCACCATCATTACTATCACCACCACCACAGCTACTTCCTCACCACCACCACCACAGCCACTCCCTCACCATCACCACTACTACAGCCACTCCCTCATCAGCACCACCACAGCCACTCCCTCACCATCACCACAGCCACTCCCTCACCATCACCACAGCCACTCCCTCACCATCACCACCACTACAGCCACTCCCTCACTACAGCCACTCCCTCACCACCACCACCACAGCCACTCCCTCACCACCATCATCACAGCCACTCCCTCACCACCACCACCACTACAGCCACTCCCTCACCAACACCACCACCACAGCCACTCCATCACCACCACCACTACAGCCACTCCCTCACCACCACAGCCATTCCCTCATCACCACCACAGCCACTCCCTCACCATCACCACCACTACAGCCACTCCCTCACCACCACCACCACTACAGCCACTCCCTCACCACCACCACTACAGCCACTCCCTCACCACCACCACTACAGCCACTCCCTCACCACCACCACTACAGCCACTCCCTCACCACCACCACCACAGCCACTCCCTCACCAACACCACCACCACAGCCACTCCCTCACCATCACCACCACTACAGCCACTCCCTCACCACCACCACCACAGCCACTCCCTCACCACCACCACCACAGCCACTCACTCACCACCACATCCACTCACTCACCACCACCACCACAGCCACTCCCTCACCATCACCACCACTACAGCCACTCCCTCACCACCACCACTACAGCCACTCCCTCACCACCACAGCCACTCTCTCACCAACACCACCACCACAGCCACTCCCTCACCATCACCACCACCACTACAGCCACTCCCTCACCAACACCACCACCACAGCCACTCCCTCACCACCACCACTACAGCCACTCCCTCACCAACACCACCACAGCCACTCCCTCACCATCACCACCACCACCACCACTACAGCCACTCCCTCACCAACACCACCACCACAGCCACTCCCTCACCAACACCACCACCACAGCCACTCCCTCACCATCACCACCACCACAGCCACTCCCTCACCATCACCACCACCACAGCCACTATCTCACCAACACCACCACCACAGCCACTCCCTCACCACCACCACCACTACAGCCACTCCCTCTCCAACACCACCACCACAGCCACTCCCTCACCACCACCACCACTACAGCCACTCCCTCACCACCACAGCCACTCCCTCACCAACACCACCACCACAGCCACTCCCTCACCATCACCACAGCCACTCCCTCACCACCACCTCCACTATAGCCACTCCCTCACCAACACCACCACCACAGCCACTCCCTCACCACCACCAATACAGCCACTCCCTCACCACCACCACTACAGCCACTCCCTCATCACCACCACCACAGCCACTCCTTCACCACCACCACAGCCACTCCATCACCACCACCACCACAGCCACTCCCTCACCACCACCACTACAGCCACTCCCTCACCACCACCACCACAGCCACTCCCTCACCACCACCACCACAGCCACTCCCTCACCACCACCACTACAGCCACTCCCTCACCACCACCACTACAGCCACTCCCTCACCACCACCACTACAGCCACTCCCTCACCACCACCACCACAGCCACTCCCTCACCAACACCACCACCACAGCCACTCCCTCACCATCACCACCACTACAGCCACTCCCTCACCACCACCACCACAGCCACTCCCTCACCACCACCACCACAGCCACTCACTCACCACCACATCCACTCACTCACCACCACCACCACAGCCACTCCCTCACCATCACCACCACTACAGCCACTCCCTCACCACCACCACTACAGCCACTCCCTCACCACCACAGCCACTCTCTCACCAACACCACCACCACAGCCACTCCCTCACCATCACCACCACCACTACAGCCACTCCCTCACCACACCACCACCACAGCCACTCCCTCACCACCACCACTACAGCCACTCCCTCACCAACACCACCACAGCCACTCCCTCACCATCACCACCACCACCACCACTACAGCCACTCCCTCACCAACACCACCACCACAGCCACTCCCTCACCAACACCACCACCACAGCCACTCCCTCACCATCACCACCACCACAGCCACTCCCTCACCATCACCACCACCACAGCCACTATCTCACCAACACCACCACCACAGCCACTCCCTCACCACCACCACCACTACAGCCACTCCCTCTCCAACACCACCACCACAGCCACTCCCTCACCACCACCACCACTACAGCCACTCCCTCACCACCACAGCCACTCCCTCACCAACACCACCACCACAGCCACTCCCTCACCATCACCACAGCCACTCCCTCACCACCTCCACTATAGCCCCTCCCTCACCAACACCACCACCACAGCCACTCCCTCACCACCACCAATACAGCCACTCCCTCACCACCACCACTACAGCCACTCCCTCATCACCACCACCACAGCCACTCCTTCACCACCACCACAGCCACTCCATCAC
Organism: Paralithodes platypus; assembly: GCA_032716605.1. Classification (NCBI taxonomy): domain Eukaryota; kingdom Metazoa; phylum Arthropoda; class Malacostraca; order Decapoda; family Lithodidae; genus Paralithodes; species Paralithodes platypus. The sequence goes on along the minus strand of CM064492.1, from coordinate 74,954,351 downwards.
CACCACCACCACAGCCACTCCCTCACCACCACCACTACAGCCACTCCCTCACCACCACCACCACAGCCACTCCCTCACCACCACCACCACAGCCACTCCCTCATCACCACCACTGCCACTCCCTCACCATCACCACCACTACAGCCACTCCCTCACCACCACCACCACTACAGCCACTCCCTCACCACCACCACAGCCACTCCATCATCACCACCACCATCACAGCCACTCCCTCACCACCACCACCATTACAGCCAATCCCTCACCACCACCACCACAGCCACTCCCTCATCACCACCACAGCCACTCTCTCACCATCACCACCACTACAGCCACTCCCTCACCACCACTACAGCCACTCCCTCACCACCACCACCATCACAGCCACTCCCTCACCACCACCACAGCCACTCCCTCACCACCACCACAGCCACCACAGCATACATGTACTGTATACATGTATGCCAAAACGCCTGTGCCTGTACATGTCAACGGGTACTGGTAGTTACTTAATAATGTACTTAGTAATAACATAAGTATTTGGATAACATTATTAATTAACAGACAAATATTCTTCTAAGTCAAATATGATGTATGTGGTATTAGTATTGCTGATGGTGGTAGATAATGATGATAGTAAGTGGTTCCTTGAATGTATAGGATTACTTTAGCCTCGTTAATATTCTCGTTAAAGGCTTGCACTGTGCGAATCGTTGAAATCTCTCAAGTGGTGGTGGTGACGGGTGAGTGGTTGTAGTGACGAATGGTGATGGTGGTATTGGTGATGGTGGTTGTGGTTGTAGTGACGAATGGTGATGGTGGTCGTGGTTGTAGTGACGAATGGTGGTGGTGATGGTTGTAGTGACGTATGGTAGTGGTGGTTGTAGTGACGAATGGTGGTGGTGGTAGTGGTTGTAGTGACGAATGGTGATGGTGGGGGTGGTTGTGGTTGTAGTGACGAATAGTGGTGGTGGTTGCGATGGTGGAGTGTTTGTAATGACGAATGGTAGAGTTGGTGGTGGTGATGGGTGATAGTATTGTTGTTGGTAGTGGTGAAGAATGATAGTATTGTTGTTGGTGGTGTTGGTGATGGTGAAGGTAAAGTATTTTGGTGACGAATGATAGTGGTGGTGGTGTGGTGAAGAATTATATAGTTGTTTTGTTGTTGGTGGTGCGGTGACGAATGGTGGTGTTATTGGTGGTAGTGTGGTGAAGAATGATAGTATTGTTGTTGTGGTGGTGATAGTAAAATAGTTGTAGTGAAAAAGGGTAGTGATAATGTTGATATTGGTGGTGTTATTGATGAAGTTTTTATGGTGCTTATTGTGATTGTTGGTCGTGGTGATGGTGATGTGGTTGTGGTGACGAATAGTAGCGTTGGTGTGGTGAAGAATGATCGTGTTGGTGGTTGTGGTGGTGTGTGATGATGTTGGTTATGTGGTTGTGGTAACGAATGTGTGTGTGTTGTTTCTTGGTGGTGGTGTGTTGAAGAATGATTGTGATGGTGTTGGTTATGTGCTTGTGGTGACGAATGTTTGTGTGTTGTTTTTTGGTGGTGGTGTGTTAAAGAATGTTGGTGACTGGTGTTGTTGGTAAAACGGTTGTGTTGAGAAATGGTAGCGTTGGTGGTGATGAAGGTGTATTGCAGAATGATAGTGTTAATGGTGGTAGTGGTGAAGTATAGTAATGGTGCTATTGTGAATGTTGGTGATGGTAAAGGATTGTGGTGTTACGGATTGTGTGGTGGTGGTGTGGTATCAGTGGTGGCTTGGGGACAGATGATAATGGTAGCTAGTTGGGTATGCAGGCAGAAACCTCTTAAATGTAGTTTTACATGCTTTTAAGATAGGCTTTGTTGGCTAGATACGCAGTTGTGACACGGGGAAATTATTCAACGTTTATTATTTTTGTGAAAGTATTTATTTAATTATTATTGATCCGTACCAAAAGACTACATTTTGAATAGTAATTATTTAACTGTGAAGGATGGGTTCTCGGAGTGCAATTTATTTTAGTCATGTGTAAGCATTTGAAATATTTTGTTTTTTCAAGTATATACAGTATATACTGCATGTGTAACTATAAATTTTATGCATGGATGATGTAAAATGGCACACACACACACACACACACACACACACACACACACACACACACACACACACACACACACACACACACACACACACACTCACACTCACACTCACACACACACACCGTGACGTAACGGATAGCGCGTCTGGCTCACAACCAGAAGGTCCCAAGTTAGAGACCCGGGCGGGGAAGAGACATTTGGGCAAGTCTCTTAACGGTGTAGCCTCTGTTCACCTAGCAGTATAAATAGGAACCTGGTATAAGTGGACGAAGTTGTGACGTCCCATCTGGGGTTGGTGATCGGTTACAAGGTGAGATGGGTATCGTACTGGTCAACCTAAGCTACTGGTCAACCTAAGCCTTCGGGTGAGACTGATACCGTAGTGAGAATGGTACCGTACAGATTAACCCTAAGCCTTCGTTTCCAAATGTCGCCAATTGGCTAAAATACAGACTACACACACATCCACAGCCATTCCAACGATACATAAACACTTAACATGCATTTCACGCAATACATTCCCAGGTAAGGAGGCGCGATAATAATGAGCTTAGCTCGCATTGCGTGGATTCCCCTTGACGAACAAGTGAGTGAGTGAATAACATACACACAGAGAGAGAGAGAGAGAGAGAGAGAGAGAGGCTATTTCATATATATTATGTGAAAAATTGTGCTAGCACTTTTATGTTATTCTTGAACACTTATAACTTGCTTAACTCCATGTATTGTTTATTCCAGGTGAGTGTTAACCGGTTGTTGTCTCCTGGCTGTAAGTACACCACACATAAACCACCTTGTCAGTCTCATTTGATTCCGCGTAACATAAGACAATTGTATGCAACATAGGCAGAACCTAAGACCCCCCCCCCCCTTTACAAATACTTTTCGATCCCACAGGTCTTTTATATTTTGGTCTAGTGATGAGCTATATAGACTAACTAAGTGTGATCACCTTACTGAAAGGGTCAATGTTATACTGTCATCACACACATAAAGTTAAAGGCAAGATGATAGAAAATATCAAATCTGCTGACCCATCCATGACACTTTTTTAGGTATTTTACCTATTATTTAAAAGGATGGTACTAGAGGTCAAAGTTAACCCATTCAGACCGATTGTTTTATTTATATTGTCTTCCGAGTAACAATGGATGATGTTATACAACTTAGGACGAATCTCGAAAAATCAGAGAGCACAAAACTCTGTAGCCTATGTATTTTGTATTCCCAAAGTTCTTTCCAAAACTAAATAGAATTGTCTAGTGATACCCTGAATTGAGTGTAGAAATGACATCCCTGTACTCAAAGCGTTAATATTTTATTTTATATACTAATAATTACAGGGGGCTGAATAGGAGTCTGGTATTTGCCTCGAGTTATAACTGTTGTATATACTGTATATATATATATATTTGACTTTAAGGAAATACGTCACTAAAATCGCCTTTGTATATATATCTTGCTTCAACCAGGCCCCCCTTCCCTCGCCCATCTATCTCTCATTCCATCAAGTCTAAATCTGAATAAAGCTAAATTAATGCGAGGAAGAGTGGAATAATCACGACTATCGAAAACTGACTAGGTATTCTTAGGGGGAAAAACAAAATAACAAAACAAAACCTAATGTATTGTTTAAAACCCAGATGACCAAAGCACCACGGAGACAATATACACATTATATAACACAACTCATTTCCGAGGGTGGTTTACGAGGTTCGGAAATATTAGGACTAATGGAACAAGGCGGGTAGTATGTGAATTACTCAGGTGAGGACGCAGTTTCAGATTAGAGCTGAAATATTTGTCTAAGCTATTTGTGAAAGTCAGAGCGAGTCTTAGTCTTGGAATTTTGCTTGCCAGATTGTCACTTTGATTTAACCCTGTCAGTAAGATGACGACTTTTATGTTATTGTATCTAGGCTACCTACAGACGATTTTAGTCAGTCTCGGAAGGACCTCCAAGATTTACAAGCTTGTATCTATAATCCCTGCCCAATTGATTCCTTCAAAACCATGTGAAGGTTGAGTGAAATCGCTAGGCTGTAGCTAGAATAAAGCACAAATTAGCGCCATCTGATTAAAAATAAATGTACATTACGTACTTCAGCGTATGTTGTAGAAATAAATATGGCGATCTAGGTAAACTGTGAAATGCCCGCGGCATATTTCTTTGATAGTCGATTAGGCTTGACGAATATGCCTTTAAATGTATTTATTATATGATTTGTCAGGTTGGGTAAACTCAGAATTCTGTTTACAGTACCAGGGTGAGTAACCCTCTTACTTCAGACTCCAAGGGACACAACCCGGAAATGAGCTTCGCAGCAACGCCTCCAACTGTACAATTACCCAGTAAATGCAGTGATCACATTTTAAAGTTAATCTGTACATAACGTTTGGAGATAACGCCATGTTAATATTTTGGACATCAAGTCTCCCCCGCACCATATTGGGAAGAATTCATAATAGAATTTCATATGTAGGTATACAATAACAAAAAAGTTATGAAACTGGTGATATTCTGTCATTAAGTTTTGGAGAAAATGAGTAAGTTTTGATGAAGAAAGGCCCCCAACCATCCATTCAATGATTGGATTCATGCTATCAGCACCAAAATGTTAATAATAATATGTAGGTAGCTATTTATATATATATTTTTTCATATTCCGTTTATAGATTCTGGAGATAAAACCCTGAATAACGTTTAGGAAATCTTTGAGTTACCAATAAGTAGTAAAAGGAATATCATGAGTTATAGTTAAGGAAGACTGTAAAGGGGGGGGGGGGGTTATGATGCACTTGATTTCAAAATGATATTGTTTGTCTATGGATAGACTATAAAAGCGGTGTAGAGTTATCGTCAACATCCACTCACGGATTTTGTTTTTGTCTTCATATGTTGAAAAGGACTAAGACACTGAACAAATCATATACTCTCCGTAACTATATTTGGTAACAATCATATAGATTCCCAAGATCTGTGGATGTCCTTCGATTATCTTATACAACGGGTTGCTCTATGGCGCTGATCCTACCCCCCCCCCCCACCCTATTTCTTTTAGTGTGTGTGAGAGGATCTGAGATTATTTTTAGTGAGTATGGAACCTGCCCTCTTAATGCCCCAATCTAGGGTCCCCACTCCCCAGCACTCAGCCGCCCACCGCCCAGATCCGCCGCCCATTACCTAGAGTGCCCCCCACCCCCTGTGTTTTAGCGGCCGGTGGGTTCCGCATTGTTTGGCCTCCTGGTTTTATTGTAAGTGCCAGGTGGATGAAGGATTTTAGGAGTCTTGTCACCGTTCCTCACACTTTGGTTTGTTGTTGTTGTTGTTGTTGGTGGTGTTCTTGTTGTAGTATGCGGATGACGGATTCTAGGGGTCTTGTCACCTCTGTCCTCACTTTGGTTTCCTGCTTTGTTGTTTTTGTTGTTGTAGGTGAATGAAGGATTTTAGGGGTCGTGTTGCTTCTCGAAATACCGGTATTAGAATCAAAGTATTCCGCCTCATCAATTCACTTCCTCTTACTAGTCCCCTACAATATATTTTTACAATGTTGCATCTTTTTCACTCTTCTATCGCGATTACAACAATCAGTGTTCTTCAGAGCTCTCTCAGTGCATACCCCCTCCCATGTGGCGAGTGTGAGGCACCCACCTTTTAACTCAGTCCCACTCCTATTCTGTCCAGCTCTCCAACCCAAGAATTGGCAAATTTTCTCAGTCTTTCTTCTACTCAACAAGTGAACTCTGGAACTCTCTCCCTCAATCAATCCTATGACTTAGACTGCTTTAAACTTCGTGTGTCCAGGCATTTTGACTCGAACGTCCCTTGAATTTGGCCGTGTCACTCATTGGCTTTGAGGGAGACACTCGTTACAGGCATCCTGCCTGTTGTCTCCTTCATACACATAGACAAATAAATAAATATATATATTTGTTGTTTCTGGTTTCCCCTATGTGTATGAAGGAGACAATAGATAGGCTACAATGGTGCGACATGTAAGGTGTTATTTTCCTGTATACTGGTATACAGTTTTATGCTTCTTTGATGTGGTTTATATAAATTTCGAGTTAATGTGCCGAGATGATTTAAGCGTTTTTGTTCGTATACCTGCCTTCACGCTTTACACAGTTTAAATATACCGATCTATGCATTTTATGAGATAATTTACGGTTTTTTTTTCCTGTACACATACCCACTTTAGTGTTAATGTATGTTGATGAATTAGGATGTTCGTCTCTTATACCTACCCTCTCACACCTCTTATACAACGTTTTAAAGTTTAGATTGAATTTGATTAGGTCTCTCTCCCACCCCACACCCCCTTCCTCCTAATGTCATTGAGGTACCCTGTGAAATTCAGTTTTAATGTATCTTGGTGAATTAAGGCATTAGCTCTTCCTCGTATACCTGCCTCCTCCTCCTCCACGACTCATTTGGCAAATGAGTTTCAATGCGGATAAATGTAAAGTACTACATATCGGATACCTAAATGAGAAAGCAAACTATTCGATGAATGGCACTCAGCTTAAGAATGTAAACAGAGAAACCGATCTGGGAGTAACAATATCGAGTAACCTAAAACCGAGTCAACAATGTTCAGAAGTTGTTAAGAAGGCAAACAAAATAATTGGCTTTATAGGCAGGTCATTTGAGCATAAATCCAAAGAAGTTATCCTAACCCTTTACAATTCCTTAGTCCGCCCTCTTCTGGAATACTGCGTTCAATCCTGGTGCCCTTATTACCAAAAAGATATAAACAAGCTAGAACGAGTTCAACGTAGAGTTACCAAAATGATACCTAGCCTAAAGAACAAACCATACGAAGAGCGTCTTAGAGAATTAAATCTATTTCCTTTAACCCAGCGCAGATTAAGAGGCGACTTAATTCAAGTGTTCAAAATCATCAAAGGCATCGACAATATGAACTGTAGTAAGTACTTCACTATCGACCAATCTAATTACACGCGGGGAAACGGTTGCAAAATTATTGGTAAATCTTTTAACTCGCACGAATCTAAGAATTTCTTCTTCAATCGAGTTGTCAACTTGTGGAATGGGCTTCCCCGAAACGTTATAGACTGCATCACCGTTGATTCATTTAAACTCCGCCTAGACAAATATCTCGCATCAAACCCGCGACTGACTGCGTTTGTAAATGAATAACTTTATTTTATCCCCCCCTCAGTTACTAACCCATCTGTCCCCTACTAACTTCCTAATCCTGCCACGGACATTAGTTCCAGGGCAGTAATTCCCTTTCCAATGTTCCCTTACCCACTCTAAACCACTGTTTGGACACTTGATCCTCAGTGTTTTGGAGGACAAGCAACCTAGAAGGGTCACTGGATCTGTTGTTGCTTGATTTCCTTTGTACTCCTTTGTACTCCTTTGTACTCCTCACACATTTTAAAGTTTAGATATAATGTGTCTTGGCTTTTTCCTCTGCCCTTCCCCACTTAGGTATTAATGTACCTTGGCGAATTAAGGTATTAGTGTGGCTCTTATACCTCCCCCTCCTCCTCGTCCCTCAAAAGACCCCTCGTCCTTCTAGCCTTCTTATCGACGGTAATGGAGGCATCCCCAGACGGCATCTCAGATTATACGAGAACCCTCAAAAACTTCCCTGTCTTTCACTTCCCACCCGGTCCCCGGACCAATAGCCATCTAAGGTCTAAACAATGGGATACGCCGGAGCTGGGTAGTCTGGCCCTTTTGGTGGGGTGATACAAGGTTTATATTTCGATCCATCGATTTGTCTATATTCTTATTTGTTTAGTAACGCGTAGACTTTGAGGTAAAATTTCGTATTGCTTCGTATGATTTCTATAAAGCTTTGTAGTTTGCTATAGTAATTGTTTTGATGTGTTGTTTTGCTCTATAAAATACATAGATGGAGATACAATTAGTAGTGATACTGCTGAAATAATCGAGGAGTGTGTAAATGGTGAAGCAAGATGGTGTATTGAACAAATCAAGATGCAGGTGTGTATGGCATATATACTGTATATATACAGTATACAGTATATATATATATATATATATATATATATATATATATATATATATATATATATAATTAATATGTGTGGCATAATATAATTCCTCGATGAGCGATAGGTTTGTCTGGAATTATATTAGGAAAAGCATTTTGTAAGTGATTTGGGAATGTATATTTATTTGTGAATATATTGGTGTACCATAATGCAGGATACATGGAAAAGTCAGCATTTGCAAAGGGAAACACAGGGAACACGTACAAATGAAATAATATATGCTTACTCAAAACTGTTAAGTTTTATCAATTTGTTCGTCACCTGCAAGTGGCGTCGATGAGCGCACCACCCTTCGGTCTTTTGCATAAGGTTTATTCCCCTAGACAGGCTGCCGACCAAGGCTGACAAGTCCCATCTACCCGGATATTTATTAGGTTGTCTCGCCTAGATTGGTTGCCGACCAATGCTGAGGAGTTCCATCCACCCGGATGGGATTAGAAACAAAGACTGATTTATAGTTCGAGTAAACCCAAGGATTTGATGGCATAGGAATAGTGAAATGGAGAGGGTTGTTTATACACATCAATTAATGTCATGTTAATAATGATTATGTGCAAACAAACAAAATATATACCCGGTATATATATATATATATATATTTATTTATTTTTTTACTATCGTCCATAACGGAGGAATGTTTTCAGAGCCTGCTATTAAGTGAAGTATATCAAGTCAAGCTATCGTCGGCCAAAATTAGTGTTTTTTGGAAAATTACTATGTCAACACATTGATTTATCCTTAGGTAAGTACAGATCAAGAGACGAGGTTTTATGGCCAAGATTGTCACGGGAAGAGAGAGAGGTGGGCATATACGTAACAGGGTAGTAATAGAGCGAGATAGGTTGGTTGGTTGGGGGTGAGGGAGGAAGGGAAGTGGGAGCCTTGGTTTAGTAGACTAATGTGTGGTCAGTGATGCAGAGGACGACACATTGAGTTATCAGTAATTTAACTTACACTATTTATACGGTCAATGTAAGTTTGGTTTCGTTATTTTAAGGTAGGATAGGTTTAAATAGATGAATCGACTCTAAATGTGGGCAATTTAACCTATGAGCGAACATATCATGCGGGCCACATTAGCACCGCCAGATAAAGTTATCGTGTGTTGGGGATCGGTCGTGTTGGTCGGTAGCGGTGGCCTTGTCACGACTGCAGCACCCCTCGCTCTCTCCAAGGGTTGGTTTATGTTGTTGTTGTTGTTGTTGTTGTTTTGTTGATACACAGTTAATCATCTTCAAACTTGTCATCTTCACTCAACTTGTCATCTTCACTCAACTTGTCATCTTCCCTCAACTTGTCATCTTCACCCAACTTATATTCACTCAACTTGTTATCTTCACTCAACTTGTCATCCTCACTCAGCTTGTCATCCTCACTCAGCTTGTCATCCTCACTCAGCTTGTCATATTCACTCAACTTGTCATCTTCACTCAACTTGTCATCTTCACTCAACTTGTCATCTTCTCTCAACTTGTCATCTTCTCTCAACTTGTCATCTTCACTCAACTTGTCATCTTCTCTCAACTTGTCAATTCACTCAACTTATCAATTTCATTTGACATCAGTCTGCCACAGTCGTCCTCACTCTACATCCATTAACCTCTCTTAGTTTTAGTCTACCTCACTTGACCTCGTTCACACTAACCACATCATTCACTCACTCCACTTCAATCACCCTCACTTCACCTCAGTTAACCTAAATCGATGTAAATAAAGTTTACTGTATCTCAGGCAACCACGTTCAATATTACTATAATTTTTTCAATCTGCATCACCTTAATCAACCTCAGTCACCGTACTACGACCTTGATTATATTAAATCGACCTTTCTCACCTTCCCTTGACCTCAATCAACTACAGTCGACCTCACTCTACTTTAATCAATCTCATTCGTTTCCAGTCGACCTAAATTAACTTCACTATTGTAATCGACCTAAATTAACCTCGATGTAACTACATCAAAACAATTTGACCTCAGTCAACCTTAGTAAACATCGATCGACCTAAATAAACGTTACATGATTTCATTCCATTTAAATCAACCTCACGCATTTTAAATTTTGTTTATCTCAGTCGAGCCAATTAAAGCTAACTTGACCTCCGCAACCTAAATCATCTTCACTAATTTCCGTCCACTTCAATAAACCCCGCTTACCTTGATATCAATCAACATACTATACAGTATATCTCCCATACTTGACTTGACCCTCATTCCAGATCCAGCTCTTAACTATTACAATTCTAAGACCACAATTACTTGTGCTTTTTAACATTAACTATTGAACTTCAATTCCTTAAATATATCTATGGGTATTTTACCTTTTATATATACAAAACTTACCTTTCATGTTCCACACAAGACGCAGTTAATATATTTTAAAGTTTGTATTTGTCTGTCTGTTCACCATCACAATATTAAAGATGCAACACCTTGAATATTTGGAGAGAGATGAATATAATTCCAAACAGTAATTGTCACTACAAAAAATATGTAGTTCTAATGCTATGAAGCGTTGTACTGTTTCTGGGCCCTAATTAACTATCATATATATACTGTATTGATATAGGGTACTGGTCACTATAGGCCGTCTTTGTTTCTGAAAGAGGGCTCTGTCCATCAACGTTTTCAGATTGTTGTTAATGCTTCAGTAATATAGATAGCTACTAAGTTAAGATTTGGTTAGCTTTTGTATTTCCTCAAGTGAAATAAATATTTATTTCGTCTCTTTATCCTGAATATTGAAGAGTATAAGAAATAGGGGAGGGGTTGGTACATCCCACCCTCTCAGAAATAAAAAGGGAGTTAAGGGGAGATGGGCCGTTTATTTGATATATTAATTCAAATATTCCTTTATTTCTTAGTTTCCTTGCTAGACCTCCATCAAACTTAAAATAACATCCATTAGATCCTCCTCCTAGATTAATTTGTAAATTTTTCGGTAGAAAAATGTCCCGGCCGAAGGCCGATTCTTCCAAAATTACAGGCTATCGTTCGCCAGGAAAAAAATCTACACCAAAATAGCATGAAAAGTCTTAATATTGTCAAGGAAATGGGGTGAAACTTCTTAAAATCGCCAAACTAATGATCCAAACGTCGTAAAATCTTAAAACTAATGGGGCTAAACATGAGGGAGAAAGTGGTCCAGAAGACCGGCCCATGTCCCCTTAAGTGAATTCATGCATGTATAATCATATAAGACAAATTTTTCAATTCTCTTTTAGCATGGGGGGGGGGGGGAGTTAGTCCCCAATTCCAATAGTCATTTATATTTGTTGGAAAAGTTCTGTTTGTGTATGCATTATTTGTTTTCTATGTGCATGAAGGAGACAAAAGGCAAAGCCGCCTGCAACAAATGTCTCCTCAAGATTTGAAAATGTGTTATTTATTTATTTATTTATTTGTTTTTTTATATATTTATACTGTAAACTTGAATGTGAACCCAGGGATAGTGGTGATTTTTTTTTTCACGATTAGAAACGGAGATAATGCCGTCCCCTTTTCCTTGAGAAATGTCCACTTTATTGAGCAATGTATAATCAAATATTTAACTAAGATTGGATAGATTATGAATGAATTTTGCAACAATTAAGACAAATTAGAATCCATTAGCTTTGTTTTACGATACAAGCAGAATAATTTTGATGTGAAAGTATATTTCAAATATTAGGAGTTAATGTGGAATTAATATATATATATATACTTGCAACATTAAAGCTTAAGTGATATGTTTGTATGTTAATATCGGATCACTTAGTAAATAGACACGAGTCGTCGTAGAAGCTATTATCGTTGACAAGACACGATAAATCAGATGACCTGTGTGGTGTGAGGCGGTGTGGGCGAGACAAGTGTTGGTGTCAGCCTCGATGATCACAGATTACACACACAATTTAGGTGGCTGCTGGAATGGATCTTAGTAAGCCAACACTTAACACCCGCATTCTTAAGGGCACCGATTTTTTTTCTTTCTGAGTAGTAACCATTCGACCCCTTTCATACCCCATACTGTTTTCAGACGTTTATCCTCATCCAGGTCAGCATATTTTGGATTATGGTATAGACAGCTGACTTAATTTGTAAATTTTTCGGTAGAAAAATTTCTCCAGCGAAGCTGGATTTCTCCATACAATGATGGCTCGCTATCACTCGCCAGGAAAAAATCGATATCTGAATGGGAAGAAACGTCTTAAAACAGTTGGCTGAATGGGGCCGAATTGATAAAACCCAGAGAGAAAAAGTAGGTCGGTCCCTTTCAAACTATAATGTTGGTCACTTCACCCCTCACGGAATATAGATAAAACCTTTTGCTTTATGTGGTTGAATTTAACGTTACTAGATGCATTTTAAAGGTGGGGTGCATGGGTTGAGATAAACATGGAATAATAATCGCCAGCCAACACATAATTATCTTGCAAAATGCAATGGCACCGAAATAATTATTAACAATGGTATAAAGGATTTTGTGGATCGTCTAAACCGGACCTGTGACGTCATAGAAGTGTAAGTCCACCATCCAGTCCACGATGAGGGTACTGGTGTGACGTCACTATGACGTCACAGGTCTGGTGTAGACGATCCACAAAATCCTTTATACCATTGTAAATAATGATTTCCGTGCCGTTGCTTTTTTCAAGAAAATTATGTGTAGGTTGGCGATTATTATTCCATGTTTACCTCAACCCATGCACCCCCACCTTTAAAGTATAGTCATTTAAAGTATAACCACGCTACAATAGTACAAAGGAAATCAAGCAACAACAGGTCTAGTGACCCTTCTAGGCTGCTTGTCCTCCAAAACACTGAGGATCAAGTGTCCAAACAGTGGTTTAGAGTGTGTAAGGGAACATTGGAAAGGGAACTACTGCCCTGGAACTAATGTCCGTGGCAGGATTAGGAAGTTAGTAGGGGACAGAGGGGTTGGTAACTGAGGGGGGGATAAAATAAAGTTATTCATTTACAAACGCAGTCAGTCGCGGGTTTGATGCGAGATTTTTGTCTAGGCGAAGTTTAAATGAATCAACGGTGCTGCAGTCTATAACATCTCGGGGAAGCCCATTCAAGGCATGTGTACAGTATATGTCTAAATGAACGTGTGTGGGGGAGGGGTGTGTTTGTCCTGGTGGTGTAATGGTTAAGGTGGCAAAAATCTGTATGTGATAATCCGGGTTCGAATCCTGGCGGATCATATATACTTTAATTAATCTCATTGGGAGTGTTTGGTGTTGTGGTGAAATTAATAAAATATAGATTATATAGTGTAGGAAAGGATTTCCACACACTTTGGTCATTGCTACCTCCATTTGGTTCCTGCTCTCAGCTCATTACATTTTAGCTTGGATTAATTAAATATACCTCACACTCAAAACTCCCCACTTAATTGATCCAATATTATACACTTCAAGTTATGCTATTACTTCGGATATACAACAAGATGTGATAACTGGACTAGCATGTAGATAAGAGGGACAGTGGGAAGGTAGTGTGGCAAACTTCTTAGCTTACATTAGATTGAGCACTTGTCAACCTGATCTTGACCTTTATTCTAGGCAAGCCAGAAGAAGTTAGTAATAAATAGGAAGGACCTCTTAGGATCTAGGATGAAATTAAGGTAATTATTGTCAGTTTATGCCATATTTAAATTTAGTTTAGATACAGCCAGACAAATGTATGCATCTTCAGATTGGACTATTATGTCATTCTAAGGATTGGGGGGGGGGGGTGCGCCACATGTCTTACACCATGTATACTGCGTATTTCCTACACGTCACGTCTCCTACAAATTTAGCAGTTTTTAGAGTAATTTCCTACACATATACTGCATATCTCCTACACAGTTTTTAGAGTAATAACATATTTCCTACACATATACTGCATATCTCCTATACAGTTTTTAGTGTAGTGACATATTTCCTACACATATACTGAATATCTCCTATACAGTTTTTAGTGTAGTTACATATTTCCTACACATATACAGCATATCTCCTACACAGTTTTTAGTGTAGTGACATATTTCCTACACATATACTGCATATCTCCTACACAGTTTTTAGTGTAGTGACATATTTCCTACACATATACAGCATATCTCCTACACACAACAATCTATACGGTCACATTTCCTACACTGCCGTGTATACGGGGAGGAGCCTCTGTCTGTACTCTGCGCTACTGTCTTACTACTCGCCTGACGAGTCGAGTTGATTCGAGTCTTCGGGACAGACACGAGTCGGGTATAGGAAATATGGCGCAACCTAAATAAGGAGAAAAGTATCGTTCACACTCAAACACGCGTCGAGTTGATTCAAGTTTAGTCTCAAACCAGCAGTATTCTTTTCTCCATTCGTCAGGACAGACGGTATTTCTGGGCCATGTACTCCACTGCTGTACTCCACCAAGCATGGCTAGGATTGAGGGGAACATCCGCTTCAATGCAGTGGTTTACGAAGACAACTCTGGATTCCCCCTGGCTATAATGTGGAGAAGGAGTCTAGACACTGGTGACATACCAGATAGCTTGAAAAACGCAATAATTGCCCCACTGCATAAAGGAGGGAGTAAAGCACTACCAAAAAACTACCGCCCGGTAGCTCTAACCTCTCACATCATTAAAGTTTTCGAGCGAGTCCTGCGAAGCAAAATTCAACATTCATGGAGACAAATGAACTACACAACACCGGTCAACATGGGTTCAGAGCGGGAAGATCATGTCTCTCACAACTTTTGGAACACTATGACAAAATTCTTAAAGCGCTAGAAGAAAAGAAAAACGTGGATGTCATTTACACCGATTTTGGTAAGGCATTTGATAAATGTGACCATGGTCCACAAACTGAAAGCAAAAGGTATAACTGGGAAAATCGGACGGTGGATATACAATTTCCTCGTAAACCGAAAACAATCGGTAGCAGTAAACCAAGTCACTTCTGAGCCTTCGGATGTCAAAAGCTCAGTGCCCCAAGGAACAGTGCTAGCGCCCCTTCTGTTCCTCATACTAATTTGCGACATAGATACTAACACCAGACACAGTACGGTGTCGTCTTTTGCTGATGACACAAAATTAAGCAAGATAGTAAACACACAAGAGGACACGGGCCGACTGCAGGAAGACATGAATGTAGTGTTCCAGTGGACCAGGGAAAACAACATGCAATTCAATGAGGAAAAATTCCAATTAATACGGTACGGAGATAATAATGGTGTTAAAGAAATTACAAATTACTTAACAGAATCTAACCACATAATAGAACGGAAAGACAGTGTGAAAGACCTTGGGGTATTTATGTCTGAAAATATGGGTTTCAAAGTACATAACCAGGTAAAAGTGGCGGCTGCGAAACGTCTAACGGGTTGGATTCTGCGTACTTTTAAAACACGCGGTGAATTGCCTATGATAACGCTCTTCAAATCTCTAGTGCTATCGCGGCTTGAATACTGTAGCGTATTAACATCCCCATACAAAGCAGGTGAAATAAATGACGTACAGAGTGTACAAAGAAATTTCACTTCGCATATAAGTTCGATAAAACATCTACACTATTGGGAGCGTTTATGAGCACTGAATCTGTACTCACTGGAACGTAGAAGAGAACGTTACCTAATAATATACACGTGGAAAATCGCAGAGGGTTTAGTACCAAACCTACATACTCCGATAGTCATGAAATTCAGTGATAGGAGAGGCTGGGAATGCGAAATCCCCCGGATGAATAACAGGGGTGCTATGGGCTCTCTGCGAGAGGGCTGGTTATCACACAGAGGCCCACGTCTCTTCAACAAACTCCCACGGCGAGTAAGAGACATGAGGGACATCTCGTTAGACAACTTCAAGAGAGCCCTAGATGTCGAACTGCAAAAAGTGCCAGACGAGCCCATCCTCGGAAGGGAGCGAGCTGTCGCTTCAAACAGTCTACTGCACAAAATCACCACCCATAACGAGGGGCGTCGCGCTCCTTGGTGCCGCTAGAAGAGCGGCGAACACATCCAAAGGTATCCAAAGGTAAGGTATCCGGTACATCCGAAATGTGGCCAGAAACAACAAACTATACCTGCGTTGTGTTCAGCACCCCAAGTGTGGAGGAACAGCCGTCTTGTCGGAGGTAAACATTGTAGTTGGACTGTCCCCCCCCCCCCCCTTCTCTATATAATTATGGGTAAGAAAAGGGTATTTAAAGTGTCCCATATTCGTGATATTATAATGGTAGTGACAAACCCACCTTAGACTAATTAGAAAGGTAATTCACCATCGATATACCTAATAGATGTAATATACCTTTTTCATATTATATTTATACCCTATTATTATTTAGAGTGTAGCGTAAATCACCATCAATATACCCAATGATTAACCCCTTCTGTACCGAACGTCATCCTTTTTATTATATTTAGACGATTGTATGAAGCTTAGGTATGAAGCTTTATGGTAGATAAGAGGATTAACTGATTAATTAATTTGCTTGATTGATTGATTGATCATAATTGTAGGTAGGGGAGGTGTGGTGGAGTGGTCTTGCCACTGGCCTGGTAATCCAAAGGTCCCGGGTTCAAATCCCGATGTATCAATGGGAAGATATTATTGGGATGGAATTTGTGCTGTACTTAGTATCAGTGCATTACCACAAGCCCACCGAAACGTCAATAAAATACCCTCAGTGTTCCCTGATTAAATAGCACTGTATGAATATTCCCATATTCAAAATATGCTATAGGGGTGCAATGCCTGGTGAGTTATCTGCTCAACAGGTGGCGTTGTGTGTGTGTGTAAGAGTGAGAGTCCGAGTGTAGGGGGTGAGACAGTGAAGCATGGGAACGAGGTGGCTTCAGAGATGGGGTCGTTTCGGGCCATGAGTGAGCACCGTGCCTCATGTGAAGGCAAGATGGCAGGTGCTTGTTGTACTCTACGTGCTTCACATGTCTCACTCCCTAGACTGGAACAAGACCTCACGGGCTTCACTGTTCATTGTAAAAGCAGTGAATGTTAAGGCTCTCAGCCTATGCCCGAGAGGAAGTAAGTTGGAATATAGAAAGAAAAAAAAAAGAAAAAGAAAAAAAATATGACCGTGTAATTGTAGGAGTTATGCTGGATGCACCGTTTGGTGTAGGAGATATGCTGGGTACTCCGTTTTGGTGTAGGAAATGTGCTGGATACTTGTTTTTGTGTAGGAAATATGACAGACTATGTGTAGGATATGTGGCAGTACTCCAACTTGTGTAGGAGATATGACTACGCCCCATTTTAGGTTACGCAAAACAATCTCCGTCATAACTCGCGGATGCACGGGGTTAACTTTCAATCCATTAAGATTTAACCTTTTCAATCAGATCCCTCACATATTGAGTTGGCCAAGACCAGCCGCCTATTGGTATCCCCAACACATGTATACGTAAACATCTGATTGCATGCGTGATTGCAGTATCGTAAATTACTCAGTCTAATGCCTGGTGATTTTCAGCTTGGGAAAGTCCACTCATAATCAAGGTGTAAAGAATATGATTAGGCTATGTGTATATTTTTCCACTTATCATAAGCTAAATAGTTAGAGTATGAGGCAAGTGATTTATGTGTGTGTGTGTGTGTGTGTGTCGACCCTGGACGATCATTAAGACAAGCGTGGGGTCCGATAAGGGGGCGTGGTGAGCAGGTTCCCCCCTTACCCCCTGTGTGAAGAGACACACATTAGGCAGATAGTTGGTGTGTGCCGCCCCTTGTACGACATTGTGTTCCGTGATAGTAAGAGAGCGAGAGAGAGAGAGATATTCTGCATAGCCTGTTTTACAGTTTTGATCTTGTACAGCATGCAATCATTTGGGGTGTACATGGTGACGGCACGTAGTTACATTTGCCTTCAGAATCCACTTCCCTGGGATTTCTTGCCTTGACACTTCCCAAGTTACTCTCAGCGTGATCGAGCGGGTCGCCTCGGCCATGGGTCACATGATTGCCCCCTCTGGCACCGTCTCTGGTCTCCTCCACTCTGGGTTGGCAGCCAATATAACTACCGCCGTACTACAGGAGTACAGTTGAGTCAACTTCAGGGAATCGTTATGACCCAATAAAATCAAGCTTGGTGTGCACTAACCGTACCTTTATGCCTCATGTCAGTTTCAGAGAGTATACATTGGTTTACTACATGAATGACCATTACTGTGGTAGACTACACTCTTGGAGAGACAGTTGGTAGCAAAGAGTTGATGTACCTCTCCAAGTCATTATGAAGGGTCCATTTTTCGCAGCCACATGGGAAACTAATACTGTATATTTATTTGTTTCTAGCAAACCCCAGATTTTTTTTTTCCTCTGAGGAAGAACCTCTTGATCTCAAATAACTTCATCTTGCTGTACCATAGCCTAAAATTATCCAAATAAGACCAAATCAATCTAATTTAACCTAAGCTATGCCATATATAGCCTCGCCTACATGATTCAAGACCAACCTACTGTAGCCGCAGCCTAATCATACCCAAGCTACTATATTGTGCCTCGGCTGATTTACTAACCTAACCTGACATAATCTAAATAATACCAAGCCAAGGTAATCAAGATTCTAGCTATTCTTATCCTACCAATCCTCTATAAAATCTAATGTACCCTCCCCCAACCTAATCCAACTCTAACTGATGTACATAGCTTTACCTAACCATTACCTACAGTAGGTTACCGTTAGCCAAAGCCAATCTGACCTATGACCCTAACCTAACATAATATATTTTTACCAAATTAATAGCAATTCAGCCTAGGTAAATCATGCCCTGAATTCATCTAGTAAAACCCAGTTTGATATAACTTACCTAACATACCCTCAACCGAATGCTAGCTCACCTAATTAAGGCTAACCAACTTAATCTAGATGTTTACCTTATTATACCTGACCTTTACTACAAAACATACCTCAACCTTAGCCTTACCTAACGAAACCTTACCAAATCAACCGAATCTAATTTAAGGGGGTAGAAATCGCTTTTTCTGGACCCCCTTCTCCCTCATGTTTAGCATATTAGTTTTAAGACGTTCGTTCCGTTAGTTTGGCGATTTTGAGACCTTTTCGCCTATTTTTTGTATCAATATTAAGACCTTTCGTGCCCTTTATATAGGTGTCTATTTTTTCCTGGCGAGCTATAGCGCGCCTCTAATTTTAGATGGAACCGGCCGAACAATATATCTCGAAAGGGGGTCTAGGGGGTGTTTTATTAAGCTTGATGGAGGTCTAGCGAGGAAACTAAAAAATATATTAATAAATAAATATATATACCAAAAACCAAGCACTACCCCCTTAGTCTGATCTGAACCACATAAATCCTACATGACAATTCTATTATTGATAAATTTAGGTAATGTAACGTAGCGTATCCTAACAGTATGCAAACCTAACTAAATAAAGAGCCTTCTTGTGTAACTCCTTCTTTGAATTGCCTTGTAATAATGATTTATTTTAGGACTTTTGATTGTAAAAGTATCGCATACATGTAAGGGGTACATTTGGCTTACGTTAGGTAGAACTAGACTAGCTTAGATCGGATTATGTTCGTTTAGGTTGATAGGTAATTATATATATTAATGTGAGGTTAAGGTAGTTTTAAGAGTAGTTAAAATGAGTTAACATGAGGTTTATTTGATACTAGCCGCTCTCTGCACAGTTTTATATACCGTATATATATATATATATATATATATATATATATATATATATATATATATATATATATATATATATTACAACTACTCCTCGGGCATAGGCTGAGAGCCTGTACATTCAACCGTTATGAACGGAGAAGCCTGTGAGGTCTCGTTCCATTGTAGGGGGTGAGACATGTGAATCACTTTTAGCTGCAATCAGCCCCTGCCATCTTGCCTTTGCAGGATGCATGGGACTTAGTTGCTCACTCACGGCTCGAAGCCGCCCCACCTCTGAAGCTGCCTCGCTCCAGTGCTTCACTGTCTTATCTCCTAGACTCGGATCCTCACTCTCAGAACACCACCTATTGAGCATTGCCCCATGTAACATATTTTGTTTAAGGGAATATTCATAGTGCTATTTAATCGGGGAACAATGAGGGTATTTATTTGGCGTTTCGGTGGGCTTTGTGGCAATGCACTGATAATAGGTACAGCACAAATTCCATCCCAATAATATCTTTCCATTAACATATTGGGATTTGAGCCCTGGTCCATTGGATTAACAGTCCAGTGGCAAGACCACTCCACCACACCTCCCCTATGGCCCTTTCACCCATGCTGGGCTAGTTCGCTCAGCTCTAAAGGGCCTCAGAGGCTGACAGGACAGGACCTACGTAGCTCCCTAGGTGCCACGTAGTCTAGTTCTATTTTTAATGTTAGAATCCTAATGGAGATTTTATCTATTTTTAATGTACCGGTATGTAGAAGCCTCAAACACATTTGGAACAGCATGGTATGACCCTTTTGTACAATATAAAAGTACTGTACCTGTGTATAATACAGAGTTTGGTTGTCCACTCAATTATTTCGATTGGTAGAAGATTATCTAGCGATGGTCCATATACTGTATAAACCACATGTTTTGTCATACTCCCATTTTCTCCCTGACACATAGTGCCTTTTAGGATTCTCATGTTGTCTTCTTACCGAATACTAATCCCTTTTAGAGCCCTTTGTTCAATCATCGCCCGTGCTGTTGTTGTTGGTGGTGGTGGTGTCTTTGTCAGTGTTGTTGGTTTGTGTGTATTGTTTGTGGTGCTGGTGTGTTTGTGTGTGTTTTAGATGTGTGTGTGTGTGTGTGTGTGTGTGTGTGTGTGTGTGTGTGTGTGTGTGTGTGTGTGTGTGTGTGTGTGTGTGTGTGTGTGTGTGTGTGTGTGTGTGTGTGTGTGTGTGTGTGTGTGTGTGTGTGTGTGTGTGTGTGTGTGTGTGTGTGTGTGTGTGTGTGTGTGTGTGTGCAGTCATAGGCCTCTTAGATACTGCTTCCAAAGTCTTGCGTATAATAATGCCAGCCTTTTAAAAATCTTGCTTTGGCTGAACCAAACAAAATAGTTTGCGGTTACTTTTATTTGTTCAAACATATTATACATTGCAGCTTCTGAATAATTTATAAGTATTTATTTTTTAAAGAAACCAGCCATATCAACCGACAATCTTGTTACCGATACTGATTCAAATAAGCCCAAGTGTTTGTTCTATGTGGATGAGGGAGACAGAAGGCAAAACTGCCTGTAACGAGTGCCTCCCCCAGAGTTGAAAGAGTGACAGGGCCAAAATCAAGGAATGTTCGAGCCAAAATATTATCAATACTGTTATCAAATTAAAGTTGCTGGAAAATGTCTCAAGTGAAACCGCTCTACAGTCACCCTTGTAGACCCTCCCTGCAACTTATAGTGTAGGCATATTTGCAATTTCGTGTATTTTTTTTTGTTAAAAGCAAAAACTCACCTGATTTTGTAAGAAGGTATCATAAGCTTTAACACAAATTAGGGTGGCATTTTTTCGGAACATTCTAAGGGTATGAAATCCAAGATGGCGTCCAAAATGGCCGCCGAACACTAATAATGCGATATCTTCGAGAGTACACGTGATACAATTACAAATAAAGTGTCTAAATATATGTTTTCTGAGACCAGGAATCTAATG
The DNA here is from genome assembly GCA_032716605.1 of Paralithodes platypus. Taxonomy (NCBI): domain Eukaryota; kingdom Metazoa; phylum Arthropoda; class Malacostraca; order Decapoda; family Lithodidae; genus Paralithodes; species Paralithodes platypus. Next base: position 74,932,604 of record CM064492.1, on the reverse strand, counting down.
GAATCATCAAAGTTATGTTATATGTATGATCTACATGCCAAATTCCAAAATGGCCACCGCGCACCCGCAATGTAAGCTATACCTTCTCCCTTTGCATGCATTACCAAGCCAACAGGATTTTGTAATTACAAACCAAGTATCTATTTAAAGACATGTATTTTTCACAAAGAATACATAATTAACAAGCCAACAAACAGATCTAAATAAAATGAAATACTTGAATTACTGTTCAATCTCTTAAATCGTTTTTCATTTAGTAGTTTTAACAATGGATATCAAGTGAATTATTATTTAGTGAATGTCATAGAAAGTAACACCTCAATCTTCACAGTCTTCATTTATCCCTGGTTGGACAGTTTTGTTGTTGCAGCTGAAAACCCAGCATCCACAAACTTCCGTACATGGGATATTGTTCTTGCGACAGCTGCACCTTCCTTCGCATCCACGTTTGCACCCGCACTTTATGAGGTGCAATACTGCTTCAGGAGCTGGTGGATTCAAACAGCGAACTGGAGAGAAGTGACATCTTCATTTTTTGTTTCATAGGTGACCTGCCGATCAGACTTGTATGCACATACGAAATGTTGTGCCAGCACAGATGCACTTTGGTTCATAGATTCGGCCCTGCTGATTGTTTTAACCTGATGTAAACCTTGGATAGCATGCTTGCAGAAGAGTTGAAGCAAAGCAGGTGGTTCATAATTATCATATGTTCCTTCGAATTTCCACGGGGTTGCGCTTGCAATGTCTCTTCTCAGTATTTTAGCTGCTTTCAGAAGGACTTTCACATCTTCTCTTAGGTCTTTTGTATCGGTGGCCAACGCACCAGCTAACAGTGTTTCCTTGGCTTTTGTAGAAAGTACTTGCTCAGGTTTGGTTTTGTCTGGAGGCCTGGTGAAGTGCACATCAGCGATGTTGTCCAAAATCAGTTGCTTTAAGTATGGTTTGTATCGCGGATTTTCGGGTAAAGGGAACCCATTGGCTTCTAGCAAACCAACATATGATTGTTCAATGTCGTTCATATTCAAAGCTGAACTGTTAGATGGGTCTTTGATTTCAGTTTCCACCATGTCGAGCATCTCCAGGTCAGACACTAACTGCAAAATGAACATGCTGTTTTGGAGGTCTGTTAGCTTTTTCTATGTCTCGTTTTGCATGGCCTAAGCACAGAAGGTGATACCGGTACTTCATGTCCTCAGCAACTGCTGTAAGAAGATCAGATGAGCCTACAACATTGCTCAGTCTGACTTTCAAAAGTTTTCTGTCTGTTTGTTGACCAATGGTTTTGAGCTGAGCTCCCATGTTTTCAGTTGAGACAGTGCAATTTGTCTGCTTTGTCTTCCTGACAAATGACACACATCTCCTTGTCGAAAGCCTGACTTCTGGTAGATCGCTGTGATGTGGAAGCACTTGTAGATGCAGCATCAGATTTTGGCGGTCGTCCTTTTGTTTTCTGGTTTACATCACTGACGCTGCCTGTCGCTTGTCCTTTCTCATATCTGGTCTTGGCTCGTTCAATGCATGTTTTATGTGTGAGATCCTTATAACATGTATTGTGGTATGAAACACCATTCTGTAACAGTTCATGGGCAGACAAACCTTTTATGCGATTCTTTAATGCAGAGAATTCTGTTTCCCCATATGAACATCGAACATGAGTTGTTGTAATTACTTTCTCTACTGAAGGCAAAGAAGGACGAAGCACATAGTTTGTATAATCTGTTTGCTTGCTGCTCAACTGGCAAATAAAGCATAGTTGAAAATCCACCGTTTTTTACTTCTTGTTAGATGAAGACTCTGCCATTTTGGTACTTGCAGCCTGCAAAAGAAGAAAATAATATGTTAGTATAATTATCACTATTTCACACTACGTAATAACATAGTTATTTTGTATTTAAACAATGATGGCGTATCTAAAACACAATAAATATTCTTAGATACGCACATAGTTATACGCACATATTTGAACATACATGTAAAAATAGATATACAAAGTTATATAGTTAACAATATAAACACATGTATATAAATACCCACAGAATAAACAAGGTGCACGCAAAGATGCGAGGAGACAACTAACATCGGTGTTACCAGATAATTCATCAAAATCAAAAGTAACGATTTCCGGCCGCCATATTGACATAAAAAAGGCAGCCTCTGTCTGAAATTGTGCAAAATAAAAATATTAGTAGTTAGGTGGAAGTTATTGTTATTATAGTCACCTCTATATACAAATTCCAAGCAGTTCATGCTGAATTTTTTTTTATTTAAACCACATTAATTTAATTTTAGCGTCAAATTTAGGGCGTTTTGCTACGGTGGCGGCCATCTTGGATTTCAGGCCGTTAGAATGCTCAGAAAAAATGCCACCCTAATTTTGTTTCATGTTTATAGTATCATCTAACAAAATCAAGTGAGTTTTTGCTTTAAAAAATAAAAATACACGAATCCTTTTTTAAATGACAAATGTGCCTACACTTTTAGGGTAACTAACCACCATCCTCCAAAACTCACTCACATCCACTTTACTGTCAACCATTTGCTTAATGTATATCCTCCAACTTCTTTTTTCCCCTCTTAAGGGAGCCCACCTCGCTTTTTTCTCTTTCTCTCCCTCTCTCTTTGGCTTGTATCCATTCTGCCCCATTAAGCCTACTGTTTTAAGACGTTTACCCCCATCCAGGTATTTCCTGGCGAGCGGTAGCGAGCCAGCATATATATATTTTTGTTTTGACAGCAAGCTAAATTTGTAAATTTTTCGATAGAAAAATTTCTCCGGCGAAGCCGGAATTCTCCATACAATGCTGGCTCGCTATCGCTCGCCAGGAAAAAATCGACACCTGAATGGGGATAAAAGTCTTAAAACAGTTGGCTGAATGGGGCCAAATGGATACAAGTCAGAGAAGGAAAGAAAATGAGAGAAAGATAAAAAAAAAACAGGTTACCCCCCTTAATCTCCCGCCACCTATATCTCGCCGTCGCTGGTGTGTGTTTTTTTTCCACCATGACTCCTTGGCCACTTAGTCAGGAATGGGCAGGAATCGTAAAAATGCCTGGGTAGATGGAGTACTTAGTGTGTCCGGCTGTGGCATATCACCACTCCGGCGCCGACCCCCTAAACGGACCCCTCTATAATCTTCACCCCAGTTCGGTTATGGGCTCTGATGCCAACCTGATAGAAAGGTGAGAGGGGTTGTTGTTGTTGTTGTTGTTGTTTTGTGTGTGTGTGTGTGTTTGGTTATTTTACACAGCGAGACTGAACGAGGGAAAATATATTACGTGAACACAAAATCCTTACATCCAATTGCATCCTCCATTCATGATTAATATTTGCAACACTTGGATTTGCAGTGTAGAGAATTGAAGGTGAAACTTACTTTGAAGAAGGGAATTATAGGAACATGATTCATATCTCAAAAACATAGGCTTAGCATTGTAGAAGAGTGATTATGGGAAGACGATGTAGTACTGTACAAGGAAATGCGTTTGATAAGAGAAAAATCAACCTCGTGTACGTATATGTCGAATATGTATGTGTGTGCTAGTATTTGTCGGCAGTGTAAATATGTGTGTGTGTGTGTGTGTGTGTGTGTGTGTGTGTGCGCGTGTCTGTGTGTGTGTGTGTGTGTGTGTGTGTGTGTGTGTGTGTGTGTGTGTGTGTGTGTGTGTGTGTGTGTGTGTGTGTGTGTGTTTACGAGTTATTGTTTTCTGGTGATCAACGTGATAGTAAACCCGAGTAGTGTGAGCGAGACGCTAATGTATATATCTTAGCGGTAGATGCAGAGAAAGGGTTAACTTGATCTTCGCAAAAAATAAAAAAATAAAATAAAAAAATGGAAATCATCTTATCTCCATACTTTTATTGACGGATGGGCTTAGCACTGATGGTAGACAAAGCCCCAATGAGAGGTCCATCATTGTTCTTTGAGCTTTCCTGTAGAGTGAATACGTGGAAGTTTTGATAATTGGATCTCTCTCTCTCTCTCTCTCTCTCTCTCTCTTCTCTCTCTCTCTCTCTCTCTCTCTCTCTCTCTCTCTCTCTCTCTCTCTTCTCTCTCTCTCTCTCTCTCTCTCTCTCTCTCTCTCTCTCTCTCTCTCTCTCTCTCTCTCTCTCTCTCTCTCTCTCTCTCTCTCTCTCTCTCTCTCTCTCTCTCTCTCTCTCTCTCTCTCTCTCTCTCACGAGATGTGCAAGTTGAAATGGCACATTTCTAGTCCTAAATCTCCAATATATCACTAGAAACTGGAGAGGTCTTTGAAGACTGGAAACTGGCCAATGTGACTCCAATCTTCAAGAAAGGGGGTCATGAGTGTCCCAAGAATTATCGACCAATTAGCTTAACTTTTATCATAGTAAAATTCTTAAAAGAGATACTAGTAGACACGATAGTTGACTACCTGGTAATCCACAACTTAATTATAATGTAAAACTTGCAAAATGGGCTCGGGTAACACCGATCACGTCTTACCATTTTGCTGTGATTATTCCATTACATGCTGAGTGAGTATGACAAATGTAGAGCCATAGACATTCTTTACTTAGATTTTCTAAATGCTTTGGACAAAGTGCCTCATTGCAGGCTAATGTCAAAAGTAAGTGCAAGAGGTATCAATATAGAGGTCACAAATTGAATAGAAAGTAGGCTAACAGGTAGACAGCAACGAGTGATAATCAATGGTGTCTCTTCTGAGTGGACTCCAGTCACTTCTGGAATTTCACAGGGATCTGTCCTTGGCCCACTTCTGTTTATCATATAATATCAATGCCATCGATATTGGTATGTTGAGTATGATCTCCAAGTTTGCAGATGACATAAAGCTTGGAATGAATGTTAGGGACCTCAAAGGGGTTGAACAGCTCAGGATGGACCTTAACAGACGGTGAATGATAGGAAACATGGCAGATGCCTCTAAACTTGGTAAAGTGCAAGGTGATGCATATCTGCCAAGCAAACCCGAACTCAGGCTATTCGCTATTGAGAATGCCTCTGGAAATGACTGACTTAGAAAAGGATTTGGGTGTTCTGATCAGCAGTGATCTAAAGTTTTCCAAGCATTGCATTGAAGTAGAGAAGAAAGCTTAACAATTATTTGGCTATATTTAAGTAATGAAATAAGGAAATAGTCCTCACACTTTATAACGCTATGATACGACCTCTCCTTGAGTATGCTGTTCAATTCTGGTCTCCAGGAACCCAGGAAAGATATAGAACGACTGGAATGAGTACAAACTAAGGCTACAAAGCTTATTTCATCTATTAGAAGACTGAGTTAATAGGATCGGTTAAGAGCTCTTGATCTCTTTTCGTTGAAAACGCACAGACTACGAGGTCAGCTCATTAAAGTTTTAAAATACATAATGGGTTTGACAATGTGTATTTTAGCAAAATGCTTAGCCTCAATATGAATACAATACTCAACCATAGCTGGAAGTTAGAATTAAAAAGGTTCAGCACTAGTATTTGTGGAAACTTTTTCACATATAAGCTGTATTCTACCTGGAATAAACTTCCCTCAGAAGTTGTAAGCAGTTCTTTAGTAGAGCAGTTCAAGAAGAGAATAGATATTGTAGTGCACTACACAATCTCTCCTTTTATTATGAGTATTTCCCTGGAATGAACCGCAAGGTCTCTGAGATACTGACTATCCCTTGTAATTCCTCACTCTCCCTCCTACACATACACACTCACACGCGCTCTCTTTCTCATAATTCAGTCACTACAAGCTTGCTTGCCTTTTTTTTTTTTTTTTTTTTTTTTTTTTTTTTTTTTTTTTTTATATGCAGACCATGTGACAATTAAATGAGGAAACTATAATAACACATCTGAATAATGCCAACCTGACTTATAAACACAAATATGAATGTAACCAGACGACGATGCTGTTGTTTCAGTGAAATAATGGCTCTTTGAGCAGTATGTATCGCCTTACTAGTGGTTGTCCCCTCACAGGATGGGGGGCGCTGCTCAATAAACTCGCCCCTCGGGGCAAAATCAAAATCAATCTCTTTCTCTCTCTCTTATATATATATATATATATATATATAGATAGATATGAAAGGTTTGCGTTGATTTTTGTTTTTTGTTTTTTAAAGTTTGGCATCATACTTAGCCCAGGTTAATACAGCAAAACCTGGCCAAGTGTGTGTGGCCATGGCACTGCTACACCGTACTTTCCCTTACCAACAACAATTAGGCTAATGTTTCTTAATCTACCTTAATATAACCTAACCTGCCAAACCTTGCCTTACCTATCTATTCTTGATAGTACCGAATATATTTATTTGTATGTTGAATGAGGACAACACTAGGATGTATTTTCTGTATTTTATTAAAAATGTGTTAGCAATGAAGAACTCAAGTTATATGTACGAACATTTATGGCATTCCAATAAGTGACCTGAGCTAGCATCACCGTATATGATGGTACTTTGTTTTATCCGTCTCGATTTAAATGTTCACCGAGGAGCGTTCTGCCCCTCGTTATATCCTGATTAAGCAAATGTGTGTGTGTGTCTGTGTGTGAGGGAGTGTGTTTGTGTTTATTCAGTTATATTTTTGAGTGAAGGTGTAAATAGTGAACCAGCCTCCCCTCCTAGAGCTCCAGGTTGTTGTTGGCTTAATGGTAGTGTTAGCATCTGGTGAGTGATCCTGGAGTGGTTTTAAAGTGGTCACCCCCCCTCATCCATTAGCTGCACGGAGAGAAAGAAAAAGGTACACGGAGACAGCTACGGACGGTCAGAGAGAGAGAGAGAGAGAGAGAGAGAGAGAGAGAGAGAGAGACAGAGACAGAGACAGAGAGAGAGAGAGAATTATGATGATTGAGATTTTGGACCGTGGGGATTATGTACTACGATACGATATGTCGCCTATGCCAAGACCGAGATTATGGTGTATTGGTCTATTATCAAAGAGTTCTAAAATAACTGCTCCCTGGTACTGCCCTCCGGATAGCTGATCGCTACTCCCTAACCCTTTGAGGCTAATGACGCATTTTGACAATTAATTCTGGCTATCATTGGACGATTTTATTCAGAGTAGGAGGGTTATGGAACTAAGAGGGTTAATGGAAATAGTCTTTACACTTTGAATTTGCACAGTTCATTATTAAGCTTTATAAAACCGTCTAAAAATAGCCAGAATAAACTGTCAAAATTGTTATGATCTTCAAAGGGCTAACATGACCGAAGCTAACCTTAGCTGTTGCGATCAGATCTATCTTATCATATCCTACCTGTACTCGTACTCTATCCTAGGTTAACTAAACTTCACCTCTCCTCATCTAACCCTCACCTCACTTTATCTAACCTAGCCTAGCCTATTTAACTCAATCCTAAACTCATGGTTGACGTTATCCTCTTCGATTTTAACCTATTTAAGCCGAACCTAATATCTAAATCCGAATGTAACGTATCCCAACCAGTTATATGTTAAAAGTTTTGCAATAGAATTTCAATTATGTTGCGGATTTGTAATTTATTCCAGCTTCCAGCTTCCAGAAGAATCGGTTGATTTTTTTCAGTTTAGGAAGAACCTCGGTATCCATGGTTTCAATTTAATAATATTTTATCCATTCACATTTAGTTACGAGAAAGCTTTGCCTAGTTCAATATATTCGTGTGTGGAAGTTGAAAATTATGCTGATTGAGAGCCGAGAATTGTAAATTGTCGATTGTGAAGAATTGGAATATAATTATATTGTAAATATGGTAGGAAGAAAAGAGTTGAAATATATGTTGTTAATTTTGAAGAATTGGAATCTATAATGGCAGGAAGGAGACAGAGAAATTGGACATTATGAAAACATACACTAGTCTTGTACTGTATTGTGATGATAAACGGGGAATCATTCATTAAATCAGTTGGTTTGAATAAATTATAGTTGCACGAACGAGTGCATAACAACGGCTATGCTCTGTTTATGTTGAACGGGCGAAAACAAAATTGTATCCCTCTTTATGATTTATAATCTGTAGCAGCTAAATATGATATTTTTGTATTAAGAAATAACAATTGAATTATATCATAGTTATGATAGGTTTTATTTATGTCTTAAATATCGACAAATTTGCGGCCAAAGGAGGAAAAATTATAAGTATTCGGTACTTAATATAAGGTCAGTGTAGATAGGATGGAGACAGGGAGTGAGGGATATTGTAGGATGGAGACAGGGAGTGAGGGATATTGTAGGATGGAGACAGTGGTATTGAGGAATATTGTAGGATGGAGACAGTGGTAGTGAGGAATATTGTAGGATGGAGACAGTGGTAGTGAGGGATATTGTAGGATGGAGACTGGTATTGCGGAATATTGTAGGATGGAGACAGTGGAAGTGAGGAATATTGTAGGATGGAGACAGTGGTAGTGAGGAATATTGTACGATGGAGACAGTGGGAGTGAGGGATATTGTAGGATGGAGACAGTGGGAGTGAGAGATATTGTAGGATGGAGACAGTGGTAGTGAGGGATATTGTAGGATGGAGACAGGGAGTGAGGGATATTGTAGGATGGAGACAGTGGTATTGAGGAATATTGTAGGATGGAGACAGTGGTAGTGAGGAATATTGTAGGATGGAGACAGTGGTAGTAAGGAATATTGTAGGATGGAAACAGTGGTAGTGAGGGATATTGTAGGATGGACACAGTGGTAGTGTGGGATATTGTAGGATGGAAACAGTGGTAGTGGAGGATATTGTAGGATGGAGACAGTGGTAGTGAGGGATATTGTAGGATGGAAACAGTGGTAGTGAGGGATATTGTAGGATGGAGACAGTGGCATTGAGGAATATTGTAGGATGGAGACAGTGGTATTGAGGAATATTGTAGGATGGATACAGTGGTAGTGAGGGATATTGTAGGATGGAGACAGTGGTAGTGAGGGATATTGTAGGATGGAGACAGTGGTAGTCAGGAATATTGTAGGATGGAGACAGTGGTAGTGAGGAATATTGTAGGATGGAGACAGTGGTAGTGAGGAATATTGTAGGATGGAGACAGTGGTAGTGAGGAATATTGTAGGCTGGAGACAGTGGTAGTGAGGAATATTGTAGGATGGAGACAGTGGTAGTGAGGAATATTGTAGGATGGAAACAGTGGTAGTGAGGAATATTGTTGGATGGAGACTGGTATTGAGGAATATTGTAGGATGGAGACTGGTAGTGAGGAATATTGTAGGATGGAGACAGTGGTAGTGAGGAATATTGTAGGATGGAGACAGTGGTAGTGAGGAATATTGTAGGATGGAGACAGTGGTAGTGAGGAATATTGTAGGATGGAGACAGTGGTAGTGAGGAATATTGTAGGATGGAGACAGTGGTAGTGAGGAATATTGTAGGATGGAGACAGTGGTAGTGAGGAATATTGTAGGATGGAGACAGTGGTAGTGAGGAATATTGTAGGATGGAGACAGTGGTAGTGAGGAATATTGTAGGATGGAAACAGTGGTAGTGAGGAATATTGTTGGATGGAGACTGGTATTGAGGAATATTGTAGGATGGAGACAGTGGTAGTGAGGGATATTGTAGGATGGAGACAGTGGTATTGAGGAATATTGTAGGATGGAGACTGGTAGTGAGGGATATTGTAGGATGGATACAGTGGTAGTGAGGGATATTGTAGGATGGAAACAGTGGTAGTGAGGGATATTGTAGGATGGAGACAGTGGTATTGAGGAATATTGTAGGATGGAGACAGTGGTAGTGAGGGATATTGTAGGATGGAGACAGTGGTAGTGAGGAATATTGTAGAATGGAGACATTGGTATTGAGGAATATTGTAGGATGGAGACAGTGGTATTGAGGAATATTGTAGGATGGAGACAGTGGTAGTGCGGGATATTGTAGGATGGAGACAGTGGTAGTGAGGAATATTGTAGGATGGAGACAATGATAGTGAGGGATATTGTAGGATGGAGACAGTGGTATTGAGGAATATTGTAGGATGGAGACAGTGGTAGTGAGGAATATTGTAGAATGGAGACAGTGGTAGTGAGGGATATTGTAGGATGGAGACAGGGAGTGAGGGATGTTGTAGGATGGAGACAGTGGTATTGAGGAATATTGTAGGATGGAGACAGTGGTAGTGAGGAATATTGTAGGATGGAGACAGGGAGTGAGGAATATTGTAGGATAGAGACAGGGAGTGAGGGATATTGTAGGATGGAGACAGTGGTAGTGAGGAATATTGTAGGATGGAGACAGTGGTAGTGAGGGATATTGTACGATGGAGACAGGGAGTGAGGGATATTGTAGGATGGAAACAGGGAGTGAGGAATATTGTAGGATGGAGACAGTGGTATTGAGGAATATTGTAGGATGGAGACTGGTAGTGAGGGATATTGTAGGATGGAGACAGGGAGTGAGGGATATTGTAGGATGGAGACAGTGGTAGTGAGGAATATTGTAGGATGGAGACAGTGGTAGTGAGGGATATTGTAGGATGGAGACAGTGGTAGTGAGGAATATTGTAGGATGGAGACAGTGGTAGTGAGGAATATTGTTGGATGGAGACAGTGGTAGTGAGGAATATTGTTGGATGGAGACAGTGGTAGTGAGGAATATTGTAGGATGGAGACAGTGGTAGTGAGGAATATTGTTGGATGGAGACTGATATTGAGGAATATTGTAGGATGGAGACAGTGGTAGTGAGGGATATTGTAGGATGGAGACAGTGGTATTGAGGAATATTGTAGGATGGAAACTGGTAGTGAGGAATATTGTAGGATGGAGACTGGTAGTGAGGGAATATTGAGGAATATTGTAGGATTGAGACAGTGGTATTGAGGAATATTGTAGGATGGAAACAGTGGTATTGAGGAATATTGTAGGATGGAGACAGTGGTAGCGAGGGATATTGTTGGATGGAGACTGGTATTGAGGAATATTGTAGGATGGAGACAGTGGTAGTGAGGAATATTGTAGGATGGAGACAGTGGTAGTGAGGGATATTTAGGATGGAAACAGTGGTAGTCAGGGATATTGTAGGATGGAGACAGTGGTATTGGGGATATTGTAGGATGGAAACAGTGGTAGTGAGGGATATTGTAGGATGGAGACATTGGTATTGAGGGATATTGTAGGATGGAAACAGTGGTAGTGAGGGATATTGTAGGATGGAGACAGTGGTATTGAGGAATATTGTAGGATGGAGACAGTGGTAGTGAGGGATATTGTAGGATGGAGACAGTGGTATTGAGGGATATTGTACGATGGAGACAGTGGTAGTGGAGGATATTGTAGGATGGAAACAGTGGTAGTGAGGAATATTGTAGGATAGAAACAGTGGTATTGAGGGATATTGTAGGATGGAGACAGTGGTAGTGAGGGATATTGTAGGATGGAAACAGTGGTAGTGGAGGATATTGTAGGATGGAAACAGTGGTAGTGAGGGATATTGTAGGATGGAAACAGTGGTAGTGAGGGATATTGTAGGATGGAAACAGTGGTAGTGAGGGATATTGTAGGATGGAGACAGTGGTAGTGAGGAATATTGTAGGATGGAGACATTGGTAGTGAGGGATATTGTAGGATGGAGACAGTGGTATTGAGGAATATTGTAGGATGGAGACAGTGGTAGTGACGAATATTGTAGGATGGAGACAGTGGTATTGAGGAATATTGTAGGATGGAAACAGTGGTAGTGAGGGATATTGTAGGATGGAGACAGTGGTATTGAGGAATATTGTAGGATGGAGACAGTGGTAGTGACGAATATTGTAGGATGGAGACAGTGGTAGTGAGGGATATTGTAGGATGGAGACAGGAAGTGAGGGATATTGTAGGATGGAGACAGTGGTATTGAGGAATATTGTAGGATGGAGACAGTGGTAGTGAGAGATATTGTAGGATGGAGACAGGGAGTGAGGGATATTGTAGGATGGAGACAGTGGTAGTGAGGAATATTGTAGGATGGAGACAGGGAGTGAGGGATATTGTAGGATGGAGACAGTGGTATTGAGGAATATTGTAGGATGGAGACAGTGGTATTGAGGGATATTGTAGGATGGAAACAGTGGTAGTGAGGGATATTGTAGGATGGAGACAGTGGTATTGAGGAATATTGTAGGATGGAGACTGGTAGTGAGGGATATTGTAGGATGGAGACTGGTATTGAGGGATATTGTAGGATGGAGACTGGTAGTGGAGGATATTGTAGGATGGAAACAGTGATAGTGAGGGATATTGTAGGATGGAGACAGTGGTAGTGAGGAATATTGTAGGATGGAAACAGTGGTAGTGAGGGATATTGTAGGATGGAGACATTGGTATTGAGGGATATTGTAGGATGGAAACAGTGGTAGTGAGGGATATTGTAGGATGGAGACAGTGGTATTGAGGAATATTGTAGGATGGAGACTGGTAGTGAGGGATATTGTAGGACGGAGACAGTAGTATTGAGGGATATTGTAGGATGGAGACAGTGGTAGTGGAGGATATTGTAGGATGGAAACAGTGGTAGTGAGGAATATTGTAGGATGGAAACAGTGGTATTGAGGAATATTGTAGGATGGAAACAGTGGTAGTGGAGGATATTGTAGGATGGAAACAGTGGTAGTGAGGAATATTGTAGGATGGAGACCGTGGTAGTGGAGGATATTGTAGGATGCAGACAGTGGTAGTGAGGAATATTGTAGGATGGAGACAGTGGTAGTGAGGGATATTGTAGGATGGAAACAGTGGTAGTGAGGAATATAGTAGGATGGAGACAGTGGTAGGGAGGGATATTGTAGGATGGAGACAGTGGTAGTGAGGAATATTGTAGGATGGAGACAGTGGTAGTGAGGAATATTGTAGGATGGAGACAGTGGTAGTGAGGGATATTGTAGGATGGAGACAGCGGGAGTGGAGGATATTGTAGAATGGAGACAGTGGTAGTGAGGAATATTGTAGGATGGAAACAGTGGTAGTGAGGAATATTGTAGGATGCAGACAGTGGTAGTGAGGAATATTGTAGGATGGAAACGGTGGTAGTGAGGAATATTGTAGGATGGAGAAATTGGTATTGAGGAATATTGTAGGATGGAGACAGTGGTAGTGAGAGATATTGTAGGATGGAGACAGTGGTAGTGAGGAATATTTTACGCTGGAAACAGTGGTAGTGAGGAATATTGTAGGATGGACACAGTGGTAGTGACGAATATTGTAGGATGGAGACAGTGTGGGATATTGTAGGATGGAAACAGTGGTAGTGAGGTATATTGTAGGATGGAGACAGTGGTAGTGAGGAATATTGTAGGATGGAGACAGTGGTAGTGGAGGATATTGTAGGATGGAGACTGGTAGTGGAGGATATTGTAGGATGGAGACAGTGGTAGTGAGGGATATTGTAGGATGGAGACAGTGGTAGTGAGGGATATTGTAGGATCGAAACAGTGGTAGTGAGGGATATTGTAGGATGGAGACAGTGGTAGTGAGGAATATTGTAGGATGGAGACAGTGGTAGTGAGGGATATTGTAGGATGGAGACAGTGGTAGTGAGGGATATTGTAGGATGGAAACAGTGGTAGTGAGGAATATTGTAGGATGGAGACAGTGGTAGTGAGGAATATTGTAGGATGGAGACAGTGGTAGTGATGAATATTGTAGGATGGAGACAGTGGTATTGAGGAATATTGTAGGATGGAGACAGTGGTAGTGAGGGATATTGTAGGATGGAGACAGTGATAGTGAGGAATATTGTAGGCTGGAAACAGTGGTAGTGAGGAATATTGTAGGATAGAGACAGTGGTAGTGACGAATATTGTAGGATGGAGACAGTGGTAGTGTGGGATATTGTAGGATGGAAACAGTGGTAGTGAGGGATATTGTAGGATGGAGACAATGGTAGTGAGGAATATTGTAGGATGGAGACAGTGGTAGTGAGGAATATTGTAGGATGGAGACAGTGGTAGTGGAGGATATTGGAGGATGGAAACTGTGGTATTGAGGGATATTGTAGGATGGAGACAGTGGTATTAGGATGGAGACTAGGATGGAGACAGTAGGATAGTGGTAGTGAGGAATATTGTAGGATGGAGACAGTGGTAGTGAGGAATATTGTAGATGGAGACAGGGATAGTGAGGGATATTGTAGGATGGAGACAGTGGTAGTGAGGAATATTGTAGGATGGAGACAGTGGTAGTGAGGGATATTGTAGGATGGAGACAGTGGTAGTGAGGAATATTGTAGGATGGAGACAGTGGTAGTGAGGGATATTGTAGGATGGAGACAGTGGTAGTGAGGGATATTGTAGGATGGAGACAGTGGTAGTGAGGGATATTGTAGGATGGAGACAGTAGTGAGGGATAGTAGGATTGAGACATATTGTATTGAGAGGGATATTGTGATGGAGGCAGGGTAGTGAGGATATTGTAGGATGGAGACAGTGGTAGTGAGGGATATTGTAGGATGGAAGTGGTGAGGATATTGTGTGGAGACAGTGGTAGTGAGGGATATTGTAGGATGGAGACAGTGGAATGAAATATTTATGGACAGTGGTAGTGAGGGATATTGTAGGATGGAGACAGTGGATATTTAGATGGAAGTGATATTGTAGGATGGAGACAGTGGTAGTGAGGAATATTGTAGGATGGAGACGGAACGGGATAGTGAGGGATATTGTAGGATGATGGTAGTGAGGAATATTGTAGGATGGAGACAGTGGTAGTGAGGAATATTGTAGGATGGAGACAGTGGTAAGGGAATATTGGTATGGGAAAGTGGTAGTGAGGGATATTGTAGGATGGAGAACAGAGGGGAGGATATTGTAGGATGGAGACAGTGGTAGTGAGGGATATTGTAGGATGGAGACAGTGGTAGTGAGGGATATTGTAGGATGGAGACAGTGGTAGTGAGGAATATTGTAGGATGGAGACAGTGGTAGTGAAGAATATTGTAGGATGGAGACAGTGGTAGTGAGGAATATTGTAGGATGGAAACAGTGGTATTGAGGGATAATGTAGGATGGAGACAGTGGTAGTGAGGAATATTGTAGGATGGAAACAGTGGTAGTGAGGGATATTGTAGGATGGAGACAGTGGTAGTGGAGGATATTGTAGGATGGAAACAGTGGTAGTGGAGGATATTGTAGGATGGAGACAGTGTTAGTGAGGAATATTGTAGGATGGAGACAGTGGTAGTGAGGAATATTGTAGGATGGAAACAGTGGTAGTGAGGAATATTGTAGGATGGAGACAGTGGTAGTGAGGAATATTTTAGGATGGAGACAGTGGTATTGAGGAATATTGTAGGATGGGGACAGTGGTAGTGAGGGATATTGTAGGATGGAGACAGTGGTAGTGAGGAATATTGTAGGATGGAAACAGTGGTAGTGAGGGATATTGTAGGATGGAGACTGGTAGTGAGGGATATTGTAGGATGGAGACAGTGGTAGTGAGGAATATTGTAGGATGGAGACAGTGGTAGTGAGGAATATTGTAGGATGGACACAGTGGTAGTGAGGAATATTGTAGGATGGAAACAGTGGTAGTGAGGAATATTGTAGGATGGAGACAGTGGTAGTACAAAGGAGTACAAAGGAAATCAAGCAACAACAGATCTAATGACCCTTCTAGGCTGCTTGTCCTCGAAAACAATGAGGATCAAGTGTCCAAACAGTGGTTTAGAGTGGGTAAGGGAACATTGGAAAGGGAACTACTGCCCTGGAACTATTGTCCGTGGCAGGACTAGGAAGTTAGTAGGGGACATATGGGTTAGTAACTGAGGGGAGGATAAAATAAAGTTATTCATTTACAAACGCAGTCAGTCGCGGGTTTGATGCGAGATATTTGTCTAGGCGGAGTTTAAATGAATCAACGGTGCTGCAGTCTATAACGTCTCGGGGAAGCCCATTCCACAAGTTGACAATTCGATTGAAGAAGAAATTCTTAGATTCGTGTGAGTTAAAAGATTTACCAATAATTTTGCAACCGTTTCCCCGCGTGTAATTAGATTGGTTGATAGTGAAGTACTTACTACAGTTCATATTGTCGATGCCTTTGATGATTTTAAACACTTGAAGTAAGTCACCTCTTAATCTGCGCTGGGCTAAAGGAAATATATTTAATTCTCTAAGACGATCTTCGTATGGTTTGTTCTTTAGGATAGGTATCATTTTGGTAACTCTACGTTGAACTCTTTCTAGCTTGTTTGTCTTTTTGGTAATAAGGGCACCAGGATTGAACGCAGTATTCCAGAAGAGGGCGGACTAAGGAATTGTAAAGGGTTAGGGTAACGTCTTTGGATTTATGCTCAAATGACCTGCCTATAAAGCCAATTATTTTGTTTGCCTTCTTAACAACTTCTGAACATTGTTGACTCGGTTTTAGGTTACTCGATATTGTTACTCCCAGATCGGTTTCTCTGTTTACATTCTTAAGCTGAGTGCCATTCATCGAATAGTTTGCTTTCTCATTTAGGTATCCGATATGTAGTACTTTACATTTATCCGCATTGAAACTCATTTGCCAAATTTGGGCCCAATGTGACAATTTATCTAGATTGTGTTGCATATCGTCAACTTGATCTTTTGAGAGCACGCTATTTGCAATTTTTGTATCGTCTGCAAATTTTGAGATTGTACAGGTGAGACCCTCATCTATGTCGTTGATGTAAATTAGAAAGAGAATTGGTCCTAGTACCGATCCCTGGGGTACTCCACTACTTACATTGGTCCATTTAGATGCCTTACCGTTTATGACTACTCTTTGCTTTCTGTCGCTGAGCCAATTTTCTATCCATTTCAACACACCGTCTTGTATACCATGCGCTTTTAGTTTTGGCAGTAAACGTTTGTGGGGAACTTTGTCAAAGGCCTTTTGAAAATCAAGGTATATAATATCTACAGCTTTACTCTCATCGTAGAGGTTGAGGATATCGTGGAAGAAGTCTAAGAGGTTTGTTAAACAGGAACGTTTTTTACGAAAAGCCGTGTTGAGTATCTTTAAGTATGTTATTTTCCTCTAAGTGATTTACGAGTCTGTCTCTTATGACCGTTTCTAGCATTTTACATACAACTGAGGTTAAGCTAATTGGACGATAGTTACAGGGTAGGGATTTGCTGCCTTTTTTTTATATCAGTGTTACGTTGGCTATCTTCCACTGATCAGGCATAGTTCCAAACTGCAAGGATTTATTGAATAGTACGGTAATGTCAGTGGTTTGGAGAGCTCATCCTTAGCTTCCTTTAGAACTCTAGGCGAGATTGTATCAGGTCCAGGCGTTTTATTTACCTTGAGTTTATCTAAACAATTCAATACTTCTCTCTCTGTAACGGTGATATTGCTTAGAACATCTGAATTATCAATCTGAATCGGCGATGGTGTAGGGATATCACTGAGGTCTTCTGTTGTAAAAACTGATGCAAAGAAGGTATTGAGGGCATTACTCATTTGTACTTCGTCTTTGGTGTATTCTCCATTTTCATCGACTAACGGTCCAACAGTTGAAGTAACTACTTTTTTCTTTCTGATATAACTATAGAATTCTTTCGGGTTTGTTTTACTTTGATTCGCAATATGTAACTCTAGGGTCTTTTACTTTGCTTAATTAACTTTTTGGCTTTGCGTCGTAGCTCTACAAATTTCACCCGTTCTTCGTCATTTTGTGAGGATTTTAATCTATCATTAGCAAATTTTTTAGCAAGCAGGCTGTTTGAAATATCTTTATTCCACCATTTGGGCTTATTATTATGGCCTGGACGCCGTATTTTCGATGGTATGCAGTCTTGCACTGCTTTTAGGTAAGTGGTTTCGAATAACTTCCAAGATGTATTTATGTCGTTATTGTTAATTAAAAAGCTCCAGTCAGTTTCTTTAAACATAGCTCTAAGTTTATGAAAATTTGCTTTCTTGAAATTAGGGACTTTTTCGATGCTACTATTTGGTTCGTCACTAGTAAAGTTTAAAGTGAAAGTTATCGTACGAATGGTCGCTGTTACTGAATTCATCACCAACATTCAAATTCTCTATTAATTCTTCTTTTGTTGTAAGTACAATGTCAAGAACGTTATTACCACGGGTCGGTGTTCGAACAAATTGATAAAGCGAACTCTCTTGCAAGTTCGTATACAAGTCATGTCCGGAGTGTGAAGTAAGAGTATCGCCCCACTTGGTCACAGGTAAATTAAAGTCGCCAAAAAATACGGTATCTTGTGAGTTACTTACATCTGCAATTTGTTCGTAAATTTCTCGGTCAGTTTGCACTGATTGAGCTAGAGGTCTGTATATTAATGCAGGTATTATTTTTGTACCTTTATTATTCTTTATTAGCACAAAAGATGTGTCGACGTTCACAATTTGAGGTTTTGACAAGAGGGTCGGGTTAAGACTTTCTTTGATATAAAATAAAACGCCACCTCCATTTTTATTTATTCGGCTTTTCTCAAACATTACATAACCGGGAAGTGAATACTCTGCTAAAAGTCTCTATCTACTGTATTGAGCCAAGATTCTGTTATACCAATCACATCATAATTTTCAGTAAACACTAGTTCCTCTAAATCTGAAAATTTATTGCATATGCTACGAGCGTTTGCATAGAAAACCTTTAAAGTTGCGGTTTTAGAACTCACAGAACGTTCTTTAATCAAATTTTTGGTTCTGGTCGGATCTACATTTACATTCATGGCTGACATCGGTCCTCGGTCGTTATCCCTGGCGATTTTGAATTTGGGTCGTGTTGGTGGAGCTTTATCCAAATTCGCAGTTCTTGACAGATTAGCATTTCATTCCTTCGCAGGTTGCCGCCATCGCTGTCTTCGGTCCTCCTTCCTGGTTGTCCTGTGCTGAGTCGATTTCTTCTCCGAAAATCCTTCACCGCATCGTTGAGAAGACGCCCAAAACGTGCTGCTCCCACCTGGTTCAGATGAACTCCATCGTCCGAAAACAAGTAGTCATCGTAGTAGAAATTGTCCCAGGTGTCGACGAATCCCACGTTTTCCTTCCTGCAGAGGTTTGCTAGACAACGATTTGTGCTGGTGGCTATGTTGTAAAATCGGCTCTCTACACCAAGCCGGGGGACGATTCCTGAGACGATGATCCTTGATGACTTCTCCTTAAACAACTTGATCAGCTGCTGGTACTTTAAAAGCAAATCTTCCGACCGGGTTCGCTGTACATCGTTGGATCCAACGTGGATGACGTACATTGTATTAGCAGAGGCCAGCTTAGATACTTCGTCAACTGCAGCAACTACGTCGTCCACACCACCACCAGGGATACAAAAATGCTTCCTGGTCTTAGGTGCTCTGGCGCAAAACTCTGTGAGCTGACCACGTATCATCGAGTCTCCCACGAGCCGGACTTCTATTTCCGCTTCGTCATCTGAGTCTGCGAGTATCTGGAAGCGGTTTTGACACTCTGTAATCGGTATGGGTTTCCTGGTCTTGGGGCAAACTTTGTTCCTCACGACACGGAAGTTGTCTTGAGGGGGAAGAGAGTTACTATTTGTTTCTTGAGTATTGGAACCATCAGCTGAAATGGCTACTGCAGGCGTTGAATTGTTGGCAGTTGACGTTGGGGCGTTGGTGGCTGCTGGAGTTGCGGTGACAATTGAAGTTTGTGGTACTCCAACGTTGAGTGTTACAAACTCTTGGAGTGATTCCAGCTTCATGGTGAGGACGTTGATCTTGTTGTAGGCTTCATCTAATTTCACTGTCAAATTCTCTCGTTGCTGGCAGAGACGGCAGACTTGAAGATCGACAGTAACAAACATGGACTCACCAAACCTACCGGCGCAGTTCGTACAAGTGAGAGGTATGGTAACAGTCAGTTTCTTCAGATCACTTCACTCACTTTAAAACACTTCACTCACTTTAGAACCACTTCAATTACTTCAACCGAAAATAAATATGTTGAAATACACAACAATAGGTTATCAGGGGTGATAGCCTAACCGAAAACAAAAAATTTGAGATACGCAGAATTAGGCTTCCAGGGGCGATAGCCTAACCAAAAGTGAGGGATATTGTAGGATGGAGACAGTGGTAGTGGAGGATATTGTAGGATGGAAACAGTGGTAGTGGAGGATATTGTAGGATGGAGACAGTGGTAGTGGAGGATATTGTAGGATGGAGACAGTGGTAGTGAGGAATATTGTAGGGTGGAGACAGTGGTAGTGAGGGATATTGTAGGATGGAGACAGTGGTAGTGAGGAATCTTGCAGGATGGAGACAGTGGTAGTGGAGGATATTGTAGGATGGAGACAGTGGTAGTGACGACTACCACTGCGAAACGTCTAACGGGTTGGATTCTGCGTACTTTTAAAACACGCGGTGAATTGCCTATGATAACGCTCTTCAAATCTCTAGTGCTACCGCGGCTTGAATACTGTAGCGTATTAACATCCCCATACAAAGCAGGTGAAATAAATGACATAGAGAGTGTACAAAGAAATTTCACTTCGCATATAAGTTCGATAAAACATCTACACTATTGGGAGCGTTTAAGAGCACTGAATCTGTACTCACTGGAATGTAGAAGAGAACGTTACCTAATAATATACACGTGGAAAATCGCAGAGGGTTTAGTACCAAACCTACATACTCCGATAGTCATGAAATTCAGTGATAGGAGAGGCTGGGAATGCGAAATCCCCCGGATGAATAACAGGGGTGCTATGGGCTCTCTGCGAGAGGGCTGGTTATCACACAGAGGCCCACGTCTCTTCAACAAACTCCCACGGCGAGTAAGAGACATGAGGGACATCTCGTTAACAACTTCAAGAGAGCCCTAGATGTCGAACTGCAAAAAGTGCCAGACGAGCCCATCCTCGCAAGGGAGCGAGCTGTCGCTTCAAACAGTCTACTGCACCAAATCACCACCCATAACGAGGGGCGTCGCGCTCCTTAGTGCCGCTAGAAGAGTGGCGAACACATCAAAAGGTATCAAAAGGTAAGGTAAAGGACGAATATTGTAGGATGGAGACAGTGGTAGTGGAGAATATTGTAGGATGGAGACAGTGGTATTGAGGGATATTGTAGGATGGAAACAGTGGTAGTGAGGAATATTGTAGGATGGAGACAGTGGTAGTGAGGAATGTTGTAGGATGGAGACAGTGGTAGTGAGGAATATTGTAGGATGGAGACACTGGTAGTGAGGAATATTGTAGGATGGAGACAGTGGTAGTGAGGGATATTGTAGGATGGAAACAGTGGTAGTGAGGGATATTGTAGGATGGAGACAGTGGTAGTGAGGAATATTGTAGGATGGAAACAGTGGTAGTGAGGGATATTGTAGGATGAAGACGTAGTGAGGAATATTGTAGGATGGAGAGGGGGGGGGGGGCGGCTTAGAGAATTGAGCTGATAATGTTTTGCACCGTTTGGGTAGAGTCAATCAGTAATTCAGTACATAGGTGCAAACATGTACAGCCTGATTGCTCTACCCTTCCTTGCGTTACAAGAGGCTAGGAGTCCCACTTTCTAGACTGGAATAACGAACAGACTATAGGTACGATACCACCGCAAGTGTTTTTTTGTTTGTTTTCCAAGCTTGCACCAGACGAAAGTGTTTTATTATATCTACCACTGGACGAAACGATTATTTAGTATTTACCACCAAACGATTTTGTTGTAATTAGAAAGACCATCTTAGTAAAATCAATTCAGCATACAACCCTTGCACCTTGGACATCCAGAGGTGTCTCCTAAGCTAATTTTATTCGCTTGGTTATAGTTTGAAACTACTATAAGTAATATGATTAAGATTGTAGATTGTTTTGTGTCATGACATTACAATGACCCTTTCGAATATTGAATCATTCAGATCAATCAGACGATAAGAGAGAGAGAGAGCGAGAGCAAGAAATACTATAGGACTATACAGACTTTACATTCCTCACTAGTTACTCCGACCTTTACTCTAGAACAGTACTTGCCTCTGAGTCAGTTGAAGACAAGGACCGTAAAACAGAACACACCACCCACCACTGGTTTTGAATATCATTCCTGTTCTTGCGAGTTTTAGAATGATTATTATTGAGGTAAATAGGATATTTTCATCAATTTTGTCAACACCTTTCAGTATAATGACACACTAGATTAGTTGACCTCTTAATATGCTTATTTTCAGTGAGAAAATTATATATATATATATATATATATATATATATATATATATATATATATATATATATCGCAGAATTAGCAACATTTTGGCATTTTCATGGAATAGGAACTTTATTTGCTGAATTAACGAAAAATGCATTAGATTTGCTTTTTTTATGATTAATTCAAAATATGTGTTCATTTTGCATGAAACATGTATATATAGGAAGAAATTAATCTTAAGCTTTCGGTTACAAATTGCACTTTTCATGTAATGGGCAGAGGAAAAGGAGGAGTAGAGACAAATATCGTTTTATACATTATTAACACATTATCAATAGAAAAATAAATTAATCAAATAATGCAGAAACTGGTGTAATGCAAATGCCCATTAGAAACTTAAGAATTTCTTTTGACTAAACCATTCTTTTGACTAATGGTACTATAATGTTCTCATGTGTATAAGTAAATTTTTGTTTAATGAATTCCAGTGCTCTAATAGCATTGTTTGCAGGTGCTGCGCATCAATCTGAGGTTTTAGGTTTCATATAGTTTTATCCCCAGGTCTTTAACTTGTACTGTAATTTGTATTTGTTTTTATTTTGCGCGCTCGCGCACACACACACACACACACACACACACACACACACACACACACACACACACACACACACACACACACACACACACACACACACACACACACACACACACAGATAAACTGAGTGAGAGAGAGACTGACTGACAGGCGATTTAAAAGAATATTGGCAGGTAAAGCCATTGACGGATTTTTCAGGTGGTTAGTTAGGTGGTGAGGATCATGACAGGCTAGATAAAGATACTGAGGCGAGTTAATGGATAAAGTTGTCGACAGGAAAGGCAGACGGACAGACAGACAGACAGATGCAGGGAATAGTAAAGAAGACCAGGACAATTGAAGACGAACGATATTTTTAGCTGGTTAGATATCGGGAGATGATCGGGGACGGCTAGCCGAAGGGAGGGAGTAGTCTGGTGGCTTAGCGAAAAAATCAAGACACGCCGGATTAAAGCAACAAACTTTGCACACTGGTTGTTTGGGTCCCATGAAAGCATATTAGAGGGTGGTGCCCAGTCTGCAATGTCCAGGTCAAAATGGCCGCCTGAATAGCATTTCTGACCACATATAAATACTACTTAATTGCATGTAAGAGTGATTTAGCACAATCTATAGGTGGTTTAAATACAAAGAACCACACAAGATAACTTGGAAAAATATTTAGACAACTCCTTATTTGCATAAATTCAAAATGGCCACCATTTTGTATCCCAATATGACCTCATTTTACAATTTGACCTTTTTTCACCACATTTATCGTGACATGATAGATTATTTTACTCTGGAAACGACATTCGGTCTCTAGCTCATACCATGAATAGAGAATTGCAAAATTTGTACAATTGGTTATTAGCTAACAAGTTATCACTCAATGTAAGTAAAACACATTTAATTATTTTTGCTGGTAAGAAATGTATTAACAATATGGTGAACATTACGATAGGTAACTCCATTATTGAAAGGTGATTTAACACAATTTATATAAGGTTTTTAACACAAAGAACCAAACATAATAATGTTTGGACAGTTTCGTATTTGCATAAATTAAAAATGGCTGCCACATTATATCCCATACTCAGCGAGTGCAACTTCCCCTGCACCCACAGAGTGCTGTGCACTCCAAGCCTGTACTACTGCATGTGCATCTCCTTGAGCATAGTGGTTCAGCCTTACAGCCACACTTGATGAGCTGTCTGCAGCATTTTGCGGCCTCTGGTATTGTTGTCCACAGTGGTTTCCATGTGTTGTCATTATTAGTCCAACCAAAAGCATCAGGACTAGGGACATTCTGTTCAGTTTTCAGGCTCATCAACCAGATGCTAGCTTGGTATATACTCCGGTTTGTGTGCTGGATCAGAGCAGCCTGAGATGGTGGGTGATTCTGCATCATTTGTACTTTGCGGGGGAAGAGTTTCTTCCTCAGGTCATTGACGCTTTCAGACGAGGTTGTGCTGGCATACAAAATGCAGGTTAATTGTTCTATGACTTTGAAGAGAGGCGATTCAACCGACTTATGCATGAAAGGATACTGCATAGGGAAGTGGAAGGCTTCAGTAGCTGTAGGAAATGCCCTCCAGGCCTCCCAAGATGACTTCTTTTCCTTTCCATTGAAGTGTGATGTAGTATCTGACCCTGTGAAGGCATGGAAGAATGGAAGTGCTCTGGATTTCCCTTCACCGAGTTCACCACAGAGGGAGTTGATGTGGTAGTACCTGAAGTGTTTTCCTTTTCCAAATGCTACCCACAGCTGAACATCAGGATGTTTCTCTAGAAGGTCAAAGAATATGCCAGCCAGAATGACCACAACATCTGTATCCACTGTGCTGACCATAACAGTCTTTGCACCCTTTTGTAAAGCATCTGCGATATGAAGGCACATTCTGGAGTCGGCCTCTTCATGATCGGTTGCTGGCATAGGTTCACTGCTGCCTTTGGACACAACTGATTGTCCAGAGGTGATCTACACTTCCTTGTCAACTGGATACTCATAGGCAGTAACTTCCTCTGTCAGCAAAGCAAATAGCTCTTCCTTGTTCTTGGACTCCTGTAGGAATGTAGCAAAGTTTCCAGGCAGCTTTGTTTGTGGGGCGACTTTCTTTCTCACGCCCTTCCCTCTCTTCTCGCGAGTAGTATCCTTCAGGCTGCCCTCCCTGTAGGTGTCCCATACAATGTCCATCCGCTTGCAGCTTCGAAGCTGGTAATAGGTCCAGCGTATGAAGTTTCCAGCACTGTAGTCACCAAATGTCGTAGCGTCACCTCTAGGAAGAGCGTGCATTACCGCTGGGCCATCAAACACTTTGACGTCAAACTGTGTAGGAGCTTCTGGCTGCTTGCTGGGGTTCAGGAGATCCAGTAACTGTGATTTAGAGCTTGGCAGTCGGAGTTTACCATGCTGACTCAAAGATGGGGGCCAGGGATGATTCTCATGAGAGAAGAACTCATCCATATCGGCATCACGAACCTGGCTAGAGATGAACAGCTTGCTGAAGAGACTGTAGTCACTCTTGATGTCCTCCATTTGCTGTTTCGTCTTCGATTTAGATTTAGCCTGAAGTTGTTTGAAAAGAAGCAGTTGATTCCGTTTGATTGGCTTATGGATTGACACAGTCCTCTCCACAAGGACGTCCTTAACATAGGCTTTGTACTGTTCCTTCCCTAGGGCTTCCATTGTATGCAGGGTATTGGCCGCAGCTTCATCAAGACAATTGTGACTGTCGATTGTCATGAGTTCTTGTGAAAATCCCAGAAAAGGGTTACCCATCGATGTAATTGTGTCACAGAGCTTATTGACTTTCGTCTTGACCAATTCTTGAGTTGAAGCCCCCTGTTCATGGTTTTGGGTGTCAGTAGTCTTGTGAGTGGTGTACTGGTCATCAAACTCTGAGAGTAGTCTGGCCTGTTCAGGACCTGACACCATCCATCTCTTGAACGCTGCAGGGTTCTCTGTCAATCCAATTGCTCCACCAGTGTCCTTCACTCGTCCATTGTTTTGCTCATGTGCTTGATCCAGTGGCATGGTAGAGAATTTTCTTTGTGTCTTGGGGAAGACCCAGAACTTCTGTAGGTCATCTCTGATACTGTCGGGTAGGGATTTCATGTCCCTGATATAGACAGGAATCCAGCGAGCGTAATTTGGGTGGTCTAAGGCAAAGAACCAGGGGGTCAATTTCTCAAGTACAGCAATGAAAAGTGAGAAGTTTCTCTCACGATGAGAACGAACAAAGATGAGGACCAGGATTTCTAATCGCAGAAATATGTACCAGTACTCAAAGGTAGGATTCTTTGCACACATTTCTTTCTTCCAGTCATTTAAGGCTGCTTCATCATGAGGGCCTAGCTTCTCTTGGCATGCATCTTGCTGCAGTTTGGCAAGGGAGAGTGCGCTGATCTGATGGGCATGCCTCGTCCTTGTCAAGTGAGTTACATGAAGAAAGGAGTCTGCAGTTCCTACAGAAGCAACACCTGCATCACTCAGAGCTGTAGTCCAACCACTTCCTTCTAGCAGGTGACCAACCATCCTCCACAAAGCAATTTCCATGTGGAGGCCTCCAAACATGACAACAAAAGACGCTTCACTAAATGTCTGTGGCCACGTCCACTGCACATACTTAGCCAGGGCGTAGAGTGGTTGATCGAGTGCAATGACGGGTGTCTGTCCTGGATTACATTTTTCTGTTTCACGTTGTATAATGGCCATTCCATGTCTAACCATTGAAATGGTTGCAGCTTTCTCCAGAAAGAGTGGTAAGAGGGCACTAATTCCTATCGGGTCTGTAGGCTCTGGTTGATGCGATGCATGGTATGCAGCCCATGAGATGTATTTGTCTGTACATATTGTATCTTTGGAGAGGATCTGAATACTCTGCTGGACCCATTGCACTTCTTCTTTCTTGGCCTCTTCAAGATGGCTGTCGATGTCAGGGGTAACAAATTCAGAAATAACAGCGTCCGAGACAATTACACCATCAATATTGCAAGCCACATCTGGTACAATGCGGTAGTTGTCTGGTAGAGAAGGTGTTCCGGTATGTTCAGGAGGGGGAACAGTGATAGCCCGTCTGCTGGTACCAGGGTTGGTGACAGTCGGGAACTGAAAGAGGCTAATACTTGTCCCATGGAAAGATCCTTGGGCTGTTGTGGAAGACAAGTTGTGGTCGATGTTGTCGAGAGCCCCTACTGTGAAAATACCATCACGAATCTGTGGAGGACACACTGAATCATCATCTTCAAAGCGTTGGCACACAGCTGTGGTAAGCCAGGTACCTCTAAGGTACGTTCATAACTGACACTCATGCCCATCTCGTAGAGCTGTGTCAACATTTTCTTACTGCGTGTAAGTGTGTGTACATTCAAACCAATATATAGAGGAAGGGGAGGCTCACGGTCCTTTGTATGGCGTGACTTGGACACACTTAAAGCCTTTCCTTTGTAGTTAAAAAGTATATTTTGGCAGATTGAGAGACAGGCCTGGGAATATGCAATGCTTTGGTCATTGATGTTGCTACCACACAGAAGCATAGATACCAGTGTTTTGAGAGAAGTGGGTACTGAACTTTCTTGGCAGTCAGTGGGAAATGTGCCAGAGAATTTAAAGAATTCACCATTAGATATCTCTTTCCGTACTGTTTTCACTACACTGGCCATGGAGAGAGCTTCTTCATCAAAGTCATGTGATGCCATTGCTGCCTTAAAAATTTGCTGAAGCCCCTCATTAAATACAAGGAGAGTGTTCCGCCCGTCTGACTGTTCTTGGCAGCCAGCTGCAAAGTGTGCAAGAAGCTGATTCTTGAGCCTTAACTTATTGATTGTTTTTCTGACACCTAGAATGTCAAGTCGCTGTTCAAACAATGTATGGATCTCGGAAAGTTTGAATATGTGAGCCCCGTCTTCAATTCTGCTTTCTATATAAGAAACCAGCTCTGCAAACACTCAAGCCTGCACCATTTTCTGATCAATAGTGGACGTGGTATTGTCTTCCTGCTTTTCTCTTTCCATACTTCTATAGCGATTCTTGAAGGCTGTAAGA
Source organism: Paralithodes platypus (assembly GCA_032716605.1). Taxonomy (NCBI): domain Eukaryota; kingdom Metazoa; phylum Arthropoda; class Malacostraca; order Decapoda; family Lithodidae; genus Paralithodes; species Paralithodes platypus. The sequence continues at coordinate 74,904,963 of CM064492.1, read as the reverse complement.
CATTTATTGTGATACTTAGCTTCAATAGATACTAAATCACCTTCTGCAATTCTTGCTAGCAAGTCTTTGTCTTTCAATGTTGTAGCCATATCTCTGAGTGCCATATCCAGTCCTAAAGTAGAACAGTTGTTGTTGTTCCCCAAGCTGCCTGGCCGAACAGCCCCAAGTCCCCGAGCAAGGCCATAACCGAGCGCCCCCACAGAACCCTCCCTGCCGACCACAATAAAGCCTGGGTGACCGAAGCCACTCCATGGCGGGGAGCTGAGGAGGGTGCGGAAACGCCCGGGAAACCAAAGCCCCACCCAGGGCCCTGTGCCCCTCAGCAATTATGAAGAGAAAGTTGAGGGGCAAAGGAAAAATGTGACGCTTTGGCTTTCAATCTTGGTAGATTGGGAGGTCAATCCACGGAAGAGACGCCGTCACTTGAGATCTAGAAAATATATAAGTAAAAGGAATAGTCAGAGTAAGCTATGGGTATGGCAGAGATCGCTCAGTTCTCACTCCGATAGACCAGCCCATCACCACATGACTAGAACCCAATCCTCTCAGCATCAGCTAGGAAAGGTCCTAGAAAGCCGCCTTTGGCGGGGGGATAGCTCCCCTATTTCAGAACAGTTATGCAGCTTGCCTTGAGTTTTTCTACAGAAGATGCAGTCTTTCATAGTTGAAGATGATTCATGTGTTTGGCGTTTAGACTTTCTTTCATCCTGTTCAGTACTTTTTCCCTTATGTCTATCTCTTGCTCTCTCAAGCTTAGAGCTAGCAAACTTCAGTTTACATGATTTATGCCATTTTGCACGGTTTTCAAGAAGTTCAGCAGCAGTGTCACATCCGCTGTAGGCTAACTCAACTGGAAGTGCTTGTAGTTCACGAAATCCCTCCACATTCTGCAGGAAATCATCATATGAAGCTAGTCCTTCTCCATCTGACCTGTCAGCAGGACACTTTAAATCACCATCTTTCAAACCACATATTATGCAGTTTTCCAAATCCATTCTGCTTGGGATCTATATTCGTCTTCCTGAAAATAGACAAAGACATATATTTAGTTTAAGCAATTACAGACAGAGTGGTATGATTACAAAAGCCAGGGTGAGGCAAACTTATTAATTGCTCCTCAATTATAAACCTGCGATTGGATATACTCGGGGCAGATTTGGCCTCAATGGCAAAAAATATTGACCTTTGGGGAAAATTTGACCATTTTTGGAGGGAAAAATGGCATTTTTTTTTTGGGGGGGGGGGCATTGGAACGTAACAAGAATAAAAACATACTTGACTGATTCCAATCCCACATTTAACAACTGCTGCACTACTGCGGCCAGCTGAAAACCTTCCAGATGAACAAAAACCTATGTTATATGTGGTATTTATACAGTATTACACCATGTGACCTTTGACCTCGGCCTGACCTTGACCTAGGCACCCCAGACCGGGCACCCCCCTCTAGAATGTTTCTATGGGACCTTTATAGTAAGTGTGCAAAATATGGCGCTTTAATCCAGCGTGTCATGATCTTGCCCAATATTGGTGCTAAGCCACCGGACTAGAGGGAGGGTGGACGGACGGACAACTGTAGCCATTTGAAGTATTTTCCTACTGATTAATTTGGTGGTGAGGATCGTGGTAGGCCAGATAACGACATTGAGGCTAGTTGATGCTTGCAGGGAGGCGATTTTATTTTATGCATCCGATCAGGGTTTCAAACCGTGACATTGTTTTTTCAAATTGGCATGAATATGAGAAGAAATATAGATAATTTACTTGAAATTGCAATGTTTTGGGGTATTTTCTCATTTCCAGAGATCTGTAAAGCTTCAACTTAGTATATTAAATAATATTGACTAAGAAAAGTGGAGTTTGTTTGAGGACTGGTTATAAATAGTCTCGTTTTTGTCAGACTGCATCGGATATAGGCAGATTGTTCAGTCAGTAATACAATCTGACACATTTTGCCCCCGAGAACTGATTACACCAAACACCGACATGTAAATATCAAATAAATAATTAATAAGGATATTCGAGTCAACCCAGGATTGAATGCAATAAATAATAATACGCCTCTTCTAGCCTAATCTAATATAATCTAATTTATTCCAAAATATTCCATATCCGTACACTGTAAAAATTCAATTGTATGAAAAAGGTACCGTATATATAATAATTGGGTATATATATTAGCACCAAAATGACTTAGATAATACAGGTTCTCTAGTAGTCTGGACTGGGTTGCAGAAACCAACTGTTAGCCTCGTGTAGAGATCCTGTAGTAAGAGAGAGCGACCGTGTTTTCTTTGAACGCCATTTTTGTGCCGTACTAATATTATATCGACGAGGTAATATATTACTTCTGATTATGTAGGATTTAAATCCAAGGATCAACTATATTTCCTGTACCAGTATTGACATAATAAATAATAAGTGAGGGGACGCCAGTCCAAAGGTGGTAAACCACCACTCGCCGCGACATGCGCTTTATGATGGATACCGCTGTATTACCTCTCCCTTTACCGGGTGGCGATGGATTTTGTCTAATTTCTCCACTTAAAAAATTATTGCCAGTGCAGGAATGAGTACACATCCACTGCCATCCGGTATAGGAAGGGTCGGTCAATACAGTGGTATCGGTCATAACACTTATGTCGCGGAGAGTGGTGGTTTACCCCCTTTGGACGGGTGCCCCCCTCCCTCATATGTCTGTTATGGGTGTGGTCATACTATACTGTACAGTATAATGAGGAGGGGCGCCGCGCTCCTTGGTGCCGCTAGAAGAGTGGCGAACACACCAAAAGTAAGTAAGTAAGTAACTACTGTATATCAGTTCTTTGAATATAGTAGACTAATTTTATTTATTTATTTATTTTCTTCTCCCCCTTGTGGGTTAGAGGGTCTCTACCCATGTGGTAGAGACCCTATATAGGCCTATCTATATGCCCCACGTGTCTACTGCGTGTCGTGTTGTAAGAGGCGTAGTAAGTATGGGTCACCGTTCATCCTATTTGGTCCATTTCAGCCTCATGGTAGCTACTGGACAGCCAGAGTGCCAAATCTAGCCTCTGGAAAGGCTGCTCTTGCCCTGAAGGGCATTTGAGGTGGTTCAATGCATGCATGGCACTGGGGATTTATTTAAAAGTAACTTCACCCCCCCCCCCTTTTCTCTCTCTCTCTCTCTGTACGGTATGTATATATACTGTATATATATATATATTACACATATATATATTACACATACATACCGTACAGAGAGAGAGAGAGGAGAGAAAGATAGTTAGTTAGTCTTAACCATCTCACGACCATATGACGCAGAGGTTGCCAGATTAGCAATAAGAAATAGAGTTCTCTCACTCTTATAATTACCTCTCCAAAATTAGTTTTCTGCCCACAGCTAACTCAAAGACAACTGCAGAGGTTAAAGTAAGTAAACTAAAGGTTTCTAAATACCCCTGATGGTAACAAAGGATTTAAAGTATCCCTAATAGACTCAAAATTGCGTCAAGAACGTGAGAGGGTTAAGGAGAGGCTGACCCTTACACCCCCAGGTCAGCCTGTATAAGAGATTGTGTTTCTGGCATTATACCATCTTATTACAAATGGAAATACTAAGACTCACTGAAAAAATCAGCTCTATGTGCGCGCGAGCGCAAAATTTCATTGCACTTTCGTAAAATCATCTAGTCACTCAAAATTGTTCAAATTTCCCGCAATGTTTGCATGGCATATCCTACAAGCATCCCCTACAACGTGCCGTTAAATTAACCCCTATTGAATAATAGAAAGTGATGAAAAAAATATATTACATTATTATTATTGGGTTACAGCTGATTTGACTCCAAAATGGTCAAAACTCAAACATTTTCGGCAAAACGGCATTTATCTAAACGTACAGGCATTCCTATGTACCCCCTATGTACTCTATTTAGAAGGGGAATGCATTTGAGCAATACATAAAAATATAGTGGCACTCGTAAGTGCAAAAAAATGATAGCAAACCACAGAAATTCATAGATTTTCATCTGTCCAAACTATTTTTGGGGCAGATAAAATAGTTAGTCCTCCTTAGCTTTCCGTTTTCTACCATAGCGCGCACATAGAAGATCGAGATTAATGACCAACTAAAAAAAAAAATCGTCAGGGGTAGGCTTCACTTATTTTATGAGATAATTTTTTACCAAAATCCATGATATTGGGGCCCCCTTGGGATGTCATATGGGTGTTTATGCCCTCATATGATCATTTCTATTGCTTACAGCAGCCCTTTAGACTACAGACACAAAACAAAAAATTGGGTGGCTGAAAGATTTGTTTTTAGTTTTTCGGGGGTCGAGGTCGAACCGGGGGGGTTATGGATGCGATATTTTTTTTGTTCCTTCCTATGCTATTCTCCTATGTTGAAAGAAGCATTATAGAACAAGAACACAAAAATTAGAAATTTGGTGTCTGGGCTCAACGGAGGGTTCAGCCTCCCCTTAAGGTAACAAAACTGTTAGACATAAACAGTGTTGTAATCATTTATATGTTGTAATATGAATAGATAAACCGAAGAACACTGTTTATGTGTACCATTTATGTTACAATTAAGTGTTTACATTTTTACAGTGTAGGTACAGTACAATGCTTATTTTACCTTAAGTACAAGGTCACATGCGACCTGTGGGCGCCCGAGAAGGTTCCTGAGTTCCGACATACACAGATGCACTGGTGGAATAACGTTTAGGCTAACTCAAGCTGATAGTTGAATAGCTTGGCTAAGGAAGGATCACGCTACAATCCTTCTCCATCAGGACAATCAAAAATGTTTTCGGATTCACAGATTTTGGGTGTGGATTTTTTCCTGTCTGTATGTGTGTTGCGTGTGCATATGTTTGGTTAGATAAAGGTGTGAATTTCTGTGTACATATGTGTATGTGTGTGTGTGTATGTGTTTGAGATAACTGACGGTCTGTGAGGTCTAGGTATAACATCACAGCCATGCTCAGTTCCGCCTTTACAGTAATTGGCCATTTGCAAGTTTCGAACTCCAATGAAGTCGGAGCTATAGACATCTAGAAGAATTATCAGGTTTAATTTTTTTAGGGCATTATACAAATGCATAAGATGAAATTAAGAAAACTGTCTATATATCACAAACTCATATAATTTTAGATTTGTTGGTTGATATCAATGTTTATGACTCCCAATATCCTTGAACCCCGAAAAATCGCAAGTGGTCAATTATTGTACCGGCCTGATTAACTGTGAAGATTTGTGTGACTTGCAGGTAAATACAAACTGGCAATCAAACTGTATCCCGTCAGTCAACACAGACACACACACACACACACACACACACACACACACACACACACACACACATCCAATTGTGTGCGTGAGTTGGTTGACGGTACAACGAATAGCTGGCCTCTTTGTACGGTCGTGAACACTAATACCTACGTACCTATTTGAATATGCATCGAACACCAACAATACACTAATATGCTCTATTATAGCCCAGATGATACAGAACTTGACTTGAAGGTTCAAACATTCAAATAGGTGTATCCTTATTATTGCTCACGACTATACCCACGTGGCTTGAGTGTGGCACCAGGCTAGATTGATGGATAACTTAGAACATTCTGTATAATTAGAACATTCTGTGGCTGGCTGACAGACAAACGTAGAGACAGAATTGACCTTAGAAATTGATGGTTGTTCAATTTGAATGGCTGAATTTGAGCAGGATATTGAATTGTGTCAGGTGTGAGTGTAAGGTTTAATATTGAACAATATTGTATCAACCTAGAAAAATATAATGGTTTATTTTTTATTTATTTTTTATAGAATATTAGTATGACCTCGCTTTCCTATATATTGCACCACATCGATTTTGTTTGTGTATTAAATCTTTGATGTGTAATGTTATAAGTTGGCAAATTTCCTAGTTATATTATGCTATTGGTCACCGGGATTTATAAAGTGCAATGGAATTACTATTTGTTATCCCATCCACACCCTTGTCAAAGAACCTTAAAAAAGTAATCATATGAACGTCACCCATGCAGATGTTAAAGAATGTGTGCAAGTATCTAGGGTAAAGTTCATGTCTGGTATACACTATACAGTAGGTTTATATATATATACGGTATATATTTTTTTTTGTATATGTATTTGTTAAACCAGAATTGGTTATACAGCTTTGAATTTTCAAACTAGAATTCTGTGTATCTGGTTTATATATATTCCTGTATGTATCCCTTGACATGTTGACAGGGTCAGATGTACAGGAAAAATGCAGACCGAAAGGTTGAAGAGTTAGTTTTAGGTTTATACGACCTGTGTTCACTTTTTTATAAATATATCTTTGGTGGTAGCTAGTGGACTTATACATACTTATTAAGAGCTTGTGAGAAGTTATGAAAATGTGTTAGTGTTGTATTCTCGATGACACGAGCCACACCTTAGTTATAACAAAGATTAAATTATGATAGTTACATGTAGGCCTTCATTCTTCTTCAAAAGCCCTCCGATAACCAGACCGAGATATTGTGAAGTTGAGAGACGAACACATCAGGCAGACTGACCAAGGGCAAACATAATACGGACAGAACAGGCCGAAATCATTATCTCCTCCCAGGTGTAGTGGATAAATTAACACTAATGTTGAGTACAGTAGGGTTCACCACGGACATATAAAACGAGAGAGAGAGAGGTGCAGGTGTGCAGGTGCATAAGGATGGAATTATTGTGTATACGAACCAAAGTTAACGACAATAATGGAGGAGAGAGAGAGATAGACAGACAGACAGAAAGAAAGATAATGAGAGAGAGAGAGAGAGAGAGGGGGGGGGGGGGGGGTGATAGGGGCATTAGCAGCAGGCCATTTGTCGCGGACCAAGCCGGCCTAGTCAACACAGCCCCACACACTGTGGCCCTAATGACTCCTGAAATGACTGGTGGATTTATGTTTGGCCGCCCATTTAAGTTGTCAGGGCCGCTATCTTTGTGGACCTGCTCACTTGTATGGGGGGAAAGGGGCGAATGTTGTGGAGTGGGAAGGGGGCGAATATTGCAATAGGAGGGGGCGAGTGTTAAGGAGTGGGGAGAGGTGAGGATGGGGGGATACGGCGAATGTGAGGGGGTTAGAGATGGTGGAAATGAGATAGGTGGAGGTGGATTAGTTGGCGAAGGGGGAAATGGTGTGAATGTGAGGAGTGGAGGTGGAGGCGAGGCAAGGGGACATGGTGGAGGTGGTAGTGATAGGTAGAGGGGAGTGGTATGTTGAAATGTAAGTGGTGAAGGTGGATACCCAGTGAATGGATGGTGGATCCACGGTGGTGGTGATAGTTGTGGTGGAAGAGGTATAAGGGGGTGATAGGTTGGGGTGGAAACTGTGATTTTGGGGAGGGGCAGGTGATTTGGTGGCGAGGGGAGAGGGCAAGTTGAGATGTAATGGGGACAGGGGGTGATAGGTTGGGGGTAGAACTGGTAACTTTAGCGGAGGAGGGGTTGTGAGAAAGGTTGAGGTGTGATGGGTGCAGTGGGTGATAGGTTAGGGTGGAAGTGATGAATAGAGCAGAGAGGAGATATGGTGGAGGTGGGTGGTAGCTTGAGGCGGAATTGATGTATGTGATAATGGGCGAGAAAGGCGATGTGGGTGTGATTGATGAAAGGTTGGGGGATGATGGATTGTGGTGACAAGGGCATATTGATATGACTAGAAATAAGAAGGTGTAGTACATCCTCAGATTGAGATGGCCAGTTTCACTACAGAGAGAGGTCTAGCAGAAGTCACCCATTTTAATAGGGTGATAAGTTAAGGTGGAAGTGGTGATTGGGGAGGAGAGAAGGGAGATAAGTGATGGTGGGAGGTGGAGGTGGTTTGATGTAAGGGTGGTGATAGATATGGTGGAGACAATATATAATGGTGAAACGGTTAAATGAAAGTGGCGAATGTATGGAAATGCACTAGGGTGAAATGGAAGTGATGGTGGTGGAGGGAAGAGTGATTCTATGAGCTGCTATAGGTGAAGCAGACAGTGGTGATGTTGAGGGTGATCAGGGTGGTGGGGATTTTTTTTTTTTTTTTTTTTTTTTTTTTTTTTTTTTTTCCAATACTCCCTCTCGGGCATAGGCTGATAGCCTTTACACTCTACCGCTGAACAATGTGAGGCCCGTGAGGTCTTGCTCCAGTCTAGGGAGTGAGACATGCGAAGCTTCACGGCTCGAAGCAATCCCATCTCTGAAGCCGCCTCGCCTCTGCGCTTTACAGTCTCACTCCCCACACTCGGACCCTCACTCACAGAACGCCACCTATTGAGCAATTAACTCACTAGGCATTGCCCCCCTGTATCATATTTTTGAATATGGGAATATTCATACAATGCTATTTAATCAGGGAACAATGAGGGTATTTTTTTGGCATTTCGGTGTGCTGTGGTAATGCACTGATACTAGGTACAACACAAATTCCATCCCAATAATATCTTCCCATTGACATATTGGGATTCGAACCCGGGTCCATTGGGTTACCAGTCCAGTGGCAAGACCACTCCGCCACGCCTCCCCTTATTGATAAACGGCTAAAATGGTGGTGTTGATTATGTAAAATTGGTGGGGGTGTAATAGATTGAAGTGGAACTGGTGATTTGAGAGAGAGATTATCCTTCTGCCTTATCATATATATATATATATACAGTATATGGGTGTGATCAACCGCCTCAAGGGGTTCTTTACACCTGCATAGCTTCTTGCTCTGTACAGGGGCACAGTGCGTCCTTGTATTGAGTATTGTTCACGTGTGGGGAGGATCCTCTCACACTGCACTCCTAGACAAAGTAGAAAGGAAGGCTTTTCGTATCATTAATTCCCGCCCACTCACCAACTCTATGCAAAGTCTCTCTCTTCGCCGCAATGTTGCATCTCTCGCTATTCTATCATAACTACAATAATCAGTGCTCCTCAGAGCTTTCCCAGTGTATACCACCTCCTCTATGTAGGGTACGTGGTACCCGTCTTGCAACACAATCCCACCCCTACTCTGTGCAACTCTCCAACCCAAGAGTGAAACGTTACTATCAGACTTTCTTCCATTCAACAGCTTAGCTCTGGAACTCTCTCCCAGAATCAGTCTTTCCCTCCTCCTATGACTTAAATTGCTTCAAACTCCGTGTGTCCAGGCATTTTGGCTCGAACGTCCCTTGATTTTGGCCCTGTCACTCTTTCAACTATGGGAGAGGCACTTGCTACAGGCAATTCTGCCTTTTGTCTCCCTCACTCACATACAAAATACAAAAAATATATATATAGAGAGAGAGTGAGTGAGTGAGTGAGAGAGATAGAGAGAGATTATTCTTCAGCCTTATCATATACCGGTACCATTAAGAGACTCCTGACCAATCCAGCCCACACTGAAGCTTTCACTAGATCCACCACTGTGTACACCCTGATCTAAACTTTGGCTACAACCTTCATTAATATACATGTAAATTCCATAGAGAAACTTATAATGCGACAATCTTACGGCCGAAAATATATATCATTATTATACATGGTGACGGCAAGCAACTGAGGTCTGTCAAGATGAACTGCTTCTTCTTAATATTATAGTGTTCATTGACGACCTAGAATCCTAGATAATAAGTATGCTATTTGAAGATGAAGCATTATTTTTAACTGTCCCTAGGATATTCCTGTCGCCTATTATTTGTCCCTCATTGGTTTTTGCTTGATTTTGGATTTTACATGATATTTTATCAGTGCTGCCGCGGTGTTACAGGAGGATGAAGCGCCTCAATGTTCATAAACTTGGTAACTCTGCGCTGTACAGTCGTACTTCTTCAAGGTGGCACCTATTACACACACACACGCGCACACACACACACACACACACACACACACACACACACACACACACACACGCATCTTGATAATTATAAATCCCCAAATAGTGTTGATCTGTGTACATGCTGTACCACCATCTATTAATGTCATTACCTGCGTAGTGAAATTACTGTACTTCATCGGATATGTGGAAGTTTGGCAACTCATTATTTCCTTGATTAGAGCTGTAACACAAGTCTGAGAACAATCTTTGGTCATTATGGATAATAGGTTTACCTCTCTCCCACTAATGATGAAGGTCGTGCAATTATTTTCGAGCTAACACAAAATGGATTATTTTTTTTTTATTTTTTTTCCCATTTTTTTGTTTTAAGATTTTGTGCTAACCCTTTCAATCGGATTGCGAATGTTTACATTATATTCAATTAACATGGATGATTGCTGTTACAAAAGGATAAGTAAAGAGTCTATAGTTTACCCTTTAAATGTATAATGGTCGTTATAAGACCATGTAATATAAATATAACATATATTAAAAAGTCAACGGAAATTCTCATATCGCTATACCTGATTTTCTTTAATTTTCCTTTAGTATTATTTTGTATTAATATAGTGTATGGTACGTAAAAGTTTATTTAGTTTAAGTGTGGACTGCGAATACATTAATTGGAGAGGTAGAAAGTATAAGAGCTTAAGGGAGCCCACCTCGCTTTTGTTTTCTCTTTCTATCCCTCTCTCTCTGACTTGTATCCATTCGGTCCCATTCAACCTACTGTTTTAAGACTTATACCCCCATCCAGTTGTCAATATTTTCCTGGCGAGCGGTAGCGAGCCAGCATATATATATTTTTGTTTTGACAGCAAGCTAAATGTGTACATTTTTCGATAGAAAAAATGTCAACGGTGAAGCCGGATTTCTCCATACAATGCTGGCTCGCTGTCGTTCGCCAGGAAGAAATCGACACCTGGATGGGGATAAACGTCTTAAAACAGTTGCCTGAATAGGGCTGAATGGATACAAGCCAGGGAAAGAGAGAAAAGGAGAGAGAGATAAACAAAAAACGGTGACTCCCCTTAATGGAGCACTCGGGAGATTGGCAGTGAAGCGATATGATACACAAATGTTGAGGATACAAAAACTAAATACTTTAATGGAGCCTATAATTATAAGAGAGTTGGGATATGGCGATAGGATGATGAATCTTGAAATGGTTATGTGTGATGAAAAAGCTATGAGGAAATGTGAACAGTGTATTAAAATATAATAAAGTTGGATACATAAGCGTTCAAGCATACACTGTCAAAACATAATTCGTAAAATTGACAGTAAAAGAACGACATTTTGCCGCTCGTAAACCGTATTGAATATTAAGGGTTGTTAACTGTATTGGGTCTCTACAATAACGGTAGTAATACAGTACATAACGACTAACAGTGATGGTTATAAATGCTTGTCACCGTTAAGGGGACGTTATTTGTATTATGTATTTAGTTATTATTATTTCCGGTATATAAATTTGTTTGAGTTTGCTCCCTAGACCTCTATCAACCTTAAAACATATCACCCCAAAGAACCCCTTTGAGATAAATTTGTAAATTTTTCGTTAGAAAATTTTTCTGGCCAAAGGCCGGTTCCTCCTAAATTACAGGCTAGCTCTTGCTCGCCATGAAAAATTGACACCTAAACAGGGTGAAAGGTCTTAAAATCGCCAAACGAATGGGGCAAATGTCTTAAAATCTTATGTAATGGGGTTAAACATGAGAGAGAAAGGGTTCCAGATTAACAAATACATCCCCTTAAAATTGTGGTATTATGTTGGCAATACGGCTGCCTGTGCTGTGGCCGTAAAGACAACAGAAGTATTTTAAGTGTTCACTGTAAATAATATGCTCACGTATATTATATACAGTCTTAGGATTATAACCACAATTGTCATCATGTATGAATGTATGTATGTATATACTCTGGCACTTACCCCATTTCTTCCTTCTTTTTTTTTTTTGGGGGGGGGGGGGCCCGACTCGAGACAGGGCCATCATAATATCATAATATCAACAAAATTCGTCGGGATTTACCCACAATATCTTCGCCCAGCGCAACGTTTTAAATACCATAGGCTCGCTGCGTTCAGGTTAATGGCTGGTACTGAGGGGTACACAAATTGCAAAATGCTCTGGTACAGTATGGGTTAAAATCTCCAAACTAATGGAGTGAAATATGGATGGTCGAAAAAGATCTGCTTCGCATCAGATATGGTTAAATGGATGGAGTCATCTCCCATGTTATTATTGCTAACGTATTACGATTGTATTCAGCTTTGGAAGAACACTTGGAATTAAAATGGGTAAAATCTCAATTAATTTTCTGACTCACTCGTCCTTCCGAAACTGCATAAAATTGTCTGATGATAGCTAGAATAACTTAGTGTTATAATGGCACGGCAGTATTGAAGGGGTTAACTGGAGCTTGTGGTTAAGACTTGAGATAGAATACAAACATGAACCCCTCCCGTATACGTTGGCGCGTTCCACATGTTTATTATCTCTAACAGTAGACGATTTTATTCAGTTTAGGACAAATTATTGGAAGTCAGAGGATTAATTGAAATAGACTTTACCCCTTTGGTTCTTACAGGCCTTCGGAAACTGAGTAAAATCGTCTAATGTGAGTCAGAATACAGTGAGAAAAGCGTCCTCGTACACTGAGAAGGTTAACCCATGCAGTACCGGCGACGTCCTTTTCATTATATTTTGGCAACTATTAGACAATTTTATTCAGATTTGGAAGGACCTTTAGCAATATTAAGGCTTCAAACTATCACAACCAATCCTTTTAACTACCACAGATCCTTCCTAAGCTGCATAATATCATCTAAATACAGCTAGAATATAATATAACACACGTCTCTGGTACTCAAAGGGTTAATTGAAGCATATTGGTCAGCTTTCATATCTTATTGGTACGATTTATAGGAGCGTAGTGTGGAATTAATGGGAATATTATTACTGATTTGTGAGAACATAGTGATGGTTTATGGACACCATTTGTGAGTTAGCAGAGCGTAGTGTTGATGTATGGGCATATAGAGGAGAGTTATTGTGGTATGTTGTAGATTTTTCCAAGCATATTTCAACATAGTGGAGTTATTGGTGTATATAGCCTACTGGTGTCTTTAATATAATTCAGTTATTGGAATTATCATCAGCATTATTTAAGGGGGGAAGGGTTTAGTTATTGATTTATTTATTTAATTTGTATATATGTTTTTACAATTTCCTCCGTAAACCTCCATCAAGCTTAAAAAAAAAAAAAAAAAACATCCCCAAGATCCCCCTTCTATATAAATTTTTAAATTTTCCGTAAACAAATATCTCGGCCGAAGGGCGGTTTCTCTTAAATATCAGGCTCGTTTTCGCTAGCCAGGAACAAATCGACAGTTAAATAGCATGAAAGGTCTCGATATTGATAACAAAAAATTCACGAAATGTTTTAAAATCGACAAACTAATGCGGCGAACATGTTATAATCTTAAAACTAATGGGACTAGCATGAGGCAGAAGAGAGTCCAGACCCCCCCCCCCCCCTTTAATAGGCATTCACCCAGTTGCGGCCACTGTGCCCTAGTCTTGTAATTAACCCTCTCTGTACCAGTGACGTCTGTTATAGTTTATTCTAGCTATATTTAGACGATTTTATGCAGCTTAAGAAGGATCTGTGGTAGTTAAAAGGGTTGATTAAGATAGTTCGAAGCCTTATCCTTCCTAAACTGAATAAGATCGATTAGGGTAGCCAGAATAGAATAACAAGGATGTGGTGGTACAGAAGGGGTACAGAAGGTGGTACGGGGGCTCACTGAGGGAATCCAAAGCACAACATAGGCCTAACCAGTCCATATAACGGGGTAAAAGGGTAGTGGTTACTTTTTGGTCTATTAACGTTAATATTTATTCATTTATGTTTTAGTATCCTCGCCAGACCTCCATCAAGCTTAATAAAAACACCCCCTAGACCCCCCCCCCCCCTTCAAGATAACTTTGTACATTTTGTCCGGTGAAATTAAAAGTTCGCTATCACTCGCCATGAATAACACCTAAATGGCACGAAAAGTCTTGAAATTGATAACGAAATGAGGCGAAAGGTGTTAAAATCGCTAAACTAATGAGCCGAACGTCTTAAAATCTCAAAACTAATGGGGTATACACGAGGGAGAAGAAGGTCCAGAAGAAAAAAAAATCCCATCTTAAGAGTTTTCGATGGCCCTGATAACCTCTGACAAGATTTGTATGGTCACGATGGGCCATAGCTAGCCATCAGTCAGAGGATTTGGACGAGAACTGTCTTATCCTCAATGTTTCTATTTGTAGTGGATGTATGTCGGAATATACTGTGGGTTTATCTGAGTATATCGTGTAAAGGAGGAAGCTTTGATTTCTTGTTGTGAAGGTGGTGGTGAAGCGAATGTGTTGGTGTTGTTGGGGAAGTGTAGTGACATTTGGTGGTGTTGGTGGGTGTGGTGATGGTGTTAATGGAGTAGTGGCGAGGTTTGGTGATGGAGGAGTGTAGTGGTGTTGGTGGGGTGGTGGTGGTGGTGTATTGTGAATTGTTTTGGTAGTAGTGGTGGTGGTGTGTGGTGAAGTATGGTGGTGGTGGTGTAGTGATGGTGGTGGAGAGGTGGAGCAGCAGACACTACAATAATATCAATCCATATTTCAGCAGTCAGGCAGACTCCTCGTCGCCTGCCTCTTCTAATGCTTTCTCTCTCTCTCTCTCTCTCTAGTTCTAGCTCTAGCTCTCTCTCTCTCTCTCTCTCTCTCTCTCTCTCTCTCTCTCTCTCTCTCTCTCTCTCTCTCTCTCTCTCTCTCTCTCTCTCTCTCTCTCTCGTGCCTGCTTGTAATACGCTATTGGTCTCTCTCACACACACACACACACACACATATATATATATACCACCTACCTACTCTTCTAGTGACACTGAGGAGTGTGCCGCCCCTCGTTCTGGGTATTGATTTGGTGCAGCAGACTGTTCAAGGAGGCCGCACGCTCTCCAGCAAAGATGGGCTCGTCTGGCACCTTTTGCAGTTCGAAATCGAGGGCTCTCTCATGTCTCTTACTCGCCGTGAGAGTTTCTGAATTTGAAGAGACGCGGTCCTCTAATGTGATAACCAACCCTCTCGCAGAGATCCCATAGCAGCCCGGTTATTCATGCTGGGGATATCGCATTCCCAGTGTCTCCTATCACTGAATTTCATGACTATCAGGGTATGTAGGTTTAGTAGTAAACCATCTGCGATTTTCCATGTGTATATTATCAGGTATCGTTCTCTTGTACGCTCCAAAGAGTACAGTTTCAGTGATCTTAAACGTTCCCAATAGTTTAGCTGTTTTACCGAGTTTATATGCGAGGTGAAATTCTTTAGTACACTCTCTAAATAATTTATTTTGCCTGCTTTGTATGGGGATGTTAATACGTTACAGTATTAAAGCCGCGGTAGCACTAGGGATTTGTAAAGCGTTATCATAGGCAATTCACCGCATGTTTTAAATGTACATAGAATCCAACCTGTTAGCCGTTTTGCAGCTGCAACTTTGACCTGGTTATGTTCTTTGAATCCCATATTTTCAGAAATTAACACCCCAAGGTCCTTCACACTGTCTTTCCGTTCTATAATGTGGTTGGATTCTGTTTTGTAAATTGTGGTCCCTTTAATGCAGGTGTTCTTAAAGTAGTGCCTCAATACCCCCAGGGGGTATCGAAAGCGGTTCTTGGGGGTATCCAAAAAGGCATCCTGGAAAATATTAAATTAATAATTTCGTGCACTGAATGGTGACTATGACTAACTGGCAACTACGAGTAGGGAGTGACCAACTGGCAACTGAATGAGCACAAATAGTGTTGTGTACAATAATGTAAATTAAAAGTTAAAAGTCGGGAGTAGTAGGCTAATATTGGAGAGGGGGTATCAGGTTGACTTGGAGTTGAACTTTGGGGTATCGGGGCTGAATAACTTTAAGAACCACTGCTTTAATAACATTATCATTTCTGTTTCATATTTATTGGAATTTTTCTTCAATAAACTGCAAGTTGTTTTCCCTGGGTCCACAGTAACACTACATTTATGTCTGCCTGTAACCAGCCTGTGTCTTTCTGTGTGTTTACTATCATACTTATTTTTGTGTCATCTGCAATGGAAGACACTGTACTGTGTCGTGTGTTGGCAATACAATGACACTAGCAGTAAATCAAGTCACATCTAAGCCTTCGGATGTCAAAAGCTCAGTCCCCCAAGGAACAGTGTTAGCTAATTAATGACATAATTAATTAGAATGAGGAAAAGAAGGGGTGCTAACACTGTTCCTTGGGGAACTAAGCTTTTGACATCCGAAGGCTCAGATGTGACTTGGTTGACTGCTACAGATTGTTTCCGGTTTACGAGGAAGTTGTATATCCATCTTCCGATTTTACCTGTTATACTTTTTGCTTTAAGTTTGTGGGCGATTATAACATGGTCACACTTAGCAAATGCTTTTGCAAAATCGGTGTAAATGACATCCACGTTTTTCTTTCTTCTAGGGATTTAAGAATTTTGTCATAATGTTGCAACAGTTGTGAGAGACATGATCTTACCGCTCTGAACCCATGTTGACCGGTGTTGTGGAGTTCGTTTGTTTCCATAAATGTTGAGATTTGCCTTGTAGGAATCGCTCGAAAATGTTAATGATGTGTGAGGGAAGTTAGGGCTACCGGGTATTAGTTTTTTGGTAGAGCTTTACTCCCTCCTTTATGCAATAGGGCAATTATTGCATTTTTTAAGCTATCTGCTATTCTTCCAGTGACTAGACTCCTCCACAGTATAGCCAAGGGGTTTGAGAGGTTTTCCTTACATTTCTACATTAGGATCGAATTCCATGAGTCCGGGCCTGGTGCCGAGTGGGATGGCATGTTGAAAATAACCTCTACAGGTATGTCTTTTTGTCCAAAATCAATATCAAGAATCTGAGGAGTTTCCGTAGGGGGGTTATCCATGAAAAATTAATTTGGGTTTGTTTCGTAAGGTTCACTAAAGTCTGTTTCATACTGCTTACGTAAGAGTTCGCTAATTTCCTTTTTGTCCCCCGTGAATGACCCATCCCTTTTGCTTAGGGGGCCAATGTTTGATGTTGTTTTAGCCTTTTATTTGGGATATGAAAAGAAGCACTTGGAGTTTTTCTTTATGCCTGCAATAGCTTTCCTCTCCTCTTCTATTGTTGTAATTCATAGGAGATTCTTAGTCTTAGTTCAATTTCTACAATTTCTATTTGACCTTTATTTGGACATTTTGTTTGTCCTTTAGATTCTGTTGTGTGCTTCGTTGCGTTAGTAACTTTTCTTCTGTACAGCTTCCTGCTTTCTCGTTCTTGTTTACTTCTACGTCTTGTTTGTCTTTCAGGTATGTGGTGGCTACAGATTTGGATCATCGTTTCTGTTATCAGGATTAGACATTGTGATGGTGTCAGGTTATTCACTAAGAATTTCCCAGTCTATTTCCTCTATTTCTTGGTTTACTTCGTCCCTCCTAATGTGTTTTTTGTATTGAAGTTAATTTTGCTGAAAGGGCCGGCATTTGGTCTCACTCCTGAGGTTATCTGTACACTTGCTAAGATTGTTTTGATTTCAATTAATTTATGATCGGAGAAAGTTGTGTTAGGTATGTTATTACTACCGTTTGTACTAGAGAGTCGTTAGTGAATACAAGGTCTAAGATATAATTCTCCTGCGTGGGTTCGGCAATGTGCTGAGTATGACTGATGTAATCACAGAGTTTAATTAGCTCTTTTGAATTAGCTTATCTGTGTTATTCTCCAATACCTGGTTTTATAATTGTCTCCATTTAATGTTTGGTAGATTAAAATGTCCTAACTCATCTAAATTTACTTGCCAAGGCCTCTTAATTCAATAGAATTATTTGTTTTCCTGCTTTTTCTCTGGACTTGACTTGGCGTTAAGTTGATGCCCTCATCATTATATTCAAAGTCTATAACAATGCTCAGCATCCTTTGTATGGTGTTTTGCCAAAGCCTTTTGCTCCAGCACGTGTAACAAGGTTAACTTAAATGCCTTTCCCATGAATTGTGTAAACGTTTCTGCGACTCTATTTCCTAAATGTATTATTCAATTTTTAGTTGAGTTGTGGATTAATTTACCTATTGAGATTGTGTAATCGATTTTTTTTCAACTTTTTAAGTCTCGCCTTAATGTTTTTGCAGCAGTCATTTTATGTTACCCCCTTGAGGATTTAAGACTTATTTTGTTTCTATATTTTTCTGGCTATTACTGGACGCTTTTATTTATATTTGGAAGACAGTCTGTACCCTTTCAACTCCCACATATCCTTCCTAAGCTGTATAAAATCTTCTAATTATAGCCAGAATATACTTTTGAAAAGCGTCATAGTCCTCAAGGGGTTGAATGTGTGTGTGTGTGGGTTTTTTTTCTTCACCTATTCATATTTTTTCACCAACCAACTTCACTTCTAAACTCAATTAATGAAACCAACAAATATATGTGGCATTCCAAGGACTCGAACCTAGGATACTCACACTGAAATTGCGCTCATTTATGCATTACGCTATCAAGACAGTTTATTTATTGAACAAGAATTATACAATTTATATTTGTGATTTTTGCTTTTATTAATTTTATCATCCTACTCGAGTACCAAATTTCTCCTGTGCTTTCTACCTAGGCCAGGTTTGTATTTATGTTGTATATATTTATTTATTTATTTAAGTTTTATTTTATTTTTTATTTGCCGTTGTTTTTCTCCAGTGCCTTCGGGTATTTTGTGTGGATTCAATCTTTACTGTTGTTTCTGCATCCTGTTGGGAGGCTTGGGTAGCTTACTTTATAATAATAATAATATGCCTTCAATTATTTTCATCTTCACCTGTGCCGATAGAGATCTATATTGCCACACAGTCCTCACCAATATTTGTTTTCTCTTGTTCCCACTATACCATCTACTTTGCATACGAGGTCGTTTCTACCTCCTATGTATATACTCCCAAATATATGAATGTTTCCACCTTTGTTCAGTAATATATTATTCTCTTTAAGTATATTCTTATTCTATCTTGATCTTCTGCTTCTCATAAGTTTAGTCTTAGCCATATGCACTTGCAGCTTTCGCCAATTGCATGCCACTCCAACTGACACCAACCTTTGCAGTGATTCCCTTAAGGGAGCCCACCTCGCTTGTTTTCTCTTTCTTTCCCTCTCTCTTTCGCTTGTATCCATTCGGCCCCATTCAGCCTACTGTTTTAAGACGTTTACCCCCATCCATTCATATAAACGTCTTAAAACAGTTGGCTGAATGGAGCCGAATGGATACAAGCCAAGGAAAGAGAGAAAAGAAGAGAAAGGAAAAAGCAGGTGACCCCCCTTAAGCCTTTTTTGTGGGCCGCAACAACTGTCTCATTTACCATCTTTCCTCCCACCTCTCTGTCCAACTCTCTTTCCACAGTCCTTGCTCTCACCTTCTTTACTACCGTACTTCATAAGTGAACAGTCATACTATACTGGCTTGGTGATTTAATTCGCCACTAAAATATTAGTATTGGGCGTGATTCCTATACAGTAACGTTGCCAAATACATCGTGTGACACCCTTTTCAGTTTCCTTTATCCCTTTTTCAACTTTTTGTTAACTTTTTTCTTTCCTCTCGTTATCTTTGCGTGGTACTCCCTTTGTTCATTTCTAGCCTTCTTGCTGATTTCGAACTTTGTTTCTTCTCGCCTATTTCTTTTGTCTCCCAACATTTAATATTGGCTCCATATGCCTTGTTTGCGTAATTTCGTCGTCTCTTTTAGCTTTCCCTTTGTTGTTTTACCTCTACTCATATTTTGTATATACAGTACCGGTACTTTCTTTAATATTTATCTTCTCTTGCCTTCCTTCTGTCTTTTGTCTTCAATTTCACAGTTGTTTTATATATCTTGTTTTATTTTGTTTATGTGTTCTGTACTGGACTATTTCTCAACCACTTATTTTGTATCCGTAATTGCTTGCTTACTGTTAACGTATTTTCCCCTTCAATATCCTCTACTCTGTTCTTTATCTTTTTAGTCGTATTTCTTTCCTCTCCATCACTTGTATCCTACGTATTCATTGTGTTCCCCTGTTACGTTAATCCATATTTGTTTCTTGTGATATACACTACTTACTTATAGCTCTGTCTTCTCACTTTCTGTACCCAATGATATTATGTTATATCTCTCTCTCTCTCTCTCTCTCTCTCTCTCTCTCTCTCTCTCTCTCTCTCTCTCTCTCTCTCTCTCTCTCTCTCTCTCTCTCTCATATCTCTCTATATATATATATATATATATATATATATATATATATATATATATATATATATATATATATATATATATATATATATATATATATAATTACTTCTCCCCTTTCTCTTGCTTCTCCGCTTACAGACAATAATTGCCTATTGTTAGTTTTAAGCACATCTACATTCCTGTTTCTGTAGTTTCTCTAATGCTTCATTATCCTCTTCACAACTATTAATTTATAATTAGTATTATTGTTGTTGTTTTACTCCATTTCTTCTTTAGTCTCCTTGCCTTCCTTCTACTTTCCCCTATCGCCTCATTCAGTCTGTATTATTTACTTTATTCCCCGCTCCCTTTCCTTCCCTCTTTCCCTCCCTTCTTTCTCCTTTAATCTCTGCTGTTCTCTCTCTCTCTCTCTCTCTCTCTCTCTCTCTCTCTCTCTCTCTCTCTCTCTCTCTCTCTCTCTCTCTCTCTCTCTCTCTCTCTCTCTCTCCTAGCGTTTCCGCTTCACCTGCTCTTTCTCCTTTGCCATTCCTTTTTCTTTAAACTTTTCCGACCTTTTCATCTCCTAAACATTCCCGCTTTATATTTTGAGTGTCCACATTCCTACTATCATCGCCTTTACCTTCCTTTTCCTTTCACAATGTCTCTCTTTATTATTTTTTAGTCTCCTCTACATTCTTTTTTATAATATGTTTCCTTCTTTCGTCTCCTTTTCGCAATTTGTTTTTTGTTCTTGTTAATCTCCTCTACATTCCTTCTCTAATATATGTTCCTTCTTTGCCACCTCCCCTTTCGTCTTCTCTTCCTCTCCTCAACGATTCTGTCTGTATTTATGTGTTATTCTTCTGTACCAACCGTCCATTTGTTTATAATCCTCTTTATAAGGGGACAGTGGCTGTTTGTTTGGTCTATTCATTCATGTATTCATATAATTTTATAGTTTCCTCCCTAGACCTCCAGCAAGCTTAGAAAAACACCCTCTAGACCCCCTTCAAGATAGATTTGTAAATTTTTCGGTAGAACAATATCTCGGCCAACGGCCGATTCCTCCTAAAATTACAGGCTCGCTATCGCTCGCCAGGAAAAAATCGACACCTAAATGGCACGAAGGGGCCTAATATTGACAAAGAAATGGGGTGAAAGGTCAAAATCCCCAAACTAATGGAACCAACGTCTTAAAATCTCAAAACTAGTGGGGCTAAACATTAGGGAGAAAGGGGTCCAGAAAAGCGGTCTGTCTCCCCTTAACTTCCTACTTCTCTTACCCTTCCTTTGCTTTCCTCAACCATTCATTATGTATTTATTCAATTTTCTGTACCATTCTTTCCCATCTGTATTATTTCTCTTCCTTCCCCACTCCCCTTTCGTCTTATCCTACTCTTCTCATTCATGCATTCCGTATATATATTGTTTATGCCTCTCTACGTTCCTTCGCCTCTAATCATCTGTTCCTTGCTTCTCTTCCTTCTCCTAACGATGTGTCCCCTTTTACTGTGTTATTATTGTCTTGATGGCGTAATGGTTAGTGCGCGGAATTTCGGTGTGAGTATCCTAGGTTCGAATCCTAGGAGTACCACATGTATTCATTAGTTTAATTGATTTCATTAATTATATGTATTTTGTAAGTTAATTGGTGGGTTGGTGATAATATGAATTTTCTTCTACCATTCCCTCTCCTGTTACTCTTACCTTTCCTTCTCATCTCCCCTTTCGTCTCCTCCCCCATTTTTATCGACCACTCCATCTTTTATTCAATTTAGGTCCGTATGTGAGTTGCATAATATATATATTAAAGTGTGTCCAGTTATTCAGGTATTTGTATTACCATGTATCGTGTATGAGTGGCGCCTCACACTGTATAATTTTTGTTTAGTCATGTTTGTAATCTTGTGGGAATCAACCCCTTGTCATCATGTTCGAGGAAGTTCATATCAAGTGATCATTGCATTATGGAATTCTTATGTTTCTGGTGAAAGATTTATGTGAGAGGGAAGATCATTCTTCAGAAGAGACTCAAGAGGTTAACATAATTATTATACAGTAGCTTTCCTAATATCTCTCCCTATATCTCGCACATAGCTTTCTCTCGACTTATCTTGTATTGGTCCACTTTAAGTAAATAATCAATATAGTTCATATCTTTGGTTTCAATATCCCCTTTATAATAAGGTATCACTACACCCATACTGTGAGCCTTTACATGTATTACTAGGCGATTCCCATCTTACTATCACAGGACTTCAATAAGTTGCATAAAATCGAGTAAATATAGTTATAATATAATAGACGTCAATCGTATTAAGAGTGTTCATCTCTCTCCTTCTTCCCACTACCGTCATTTGTTCCCTTTATAGACCATCCCGCCTCTTTTAGTTTTATTATTTTTCTATTTTCCCTCTTTTTCCTCCTCTTATCAACCATTCCTTCTGCGTGTCTTTGTTTTTCTCCTCTACCCATGCCTTCGTCTGTGTTATATTGTCCTCACTATTATCTGGTTTCCTGTAAGTTATTATTTGTATCGCCTCTTCTATTCTTTCTCTTGTAATATTCTTTCCTACCTTTTATTGTTTTGTAATACTTAACTCGCATTCCTGCTTCTTAAATATCATTCTCTCCCTCTTCCACTTGTATGTTTTCCTTAAATTTCTTCTTTTAATCTCCTGATCTATCCTTTCTCTTGTAATTATACTTCGTACTTATTTCATATTCTATATTCCCCACATTCCTTCTCCTATAATCTCCTTTGTTAAATTTTCCTCTTATCTTTTTTCTTTATTCCCTTATTTTATCTCGTGTACTTTCTTCCTCCTGCAATATTATCTTCTACTTTTTTTGTATTTGTATTATTTGATATGACCTTCCGCGTCCTAATCTCGTTTCCTTCGTTATCCTCTGCCCTACCATCGCCTGTTCTCCCTTGCTGCCCCGCTTCCCAACCATTTGGTATTTATAATAAAGATGAATGGAGATATAACACCAGTACTCTTCAATCCTTTATTGGTTAGGGTTGAGTACAGGAGCGCCGAGACGCTAGTTGGTTATGTGAGAGTCTGGTGTGAACTGAAGGACTTGCTGCCTCCACAGGCCTGGGTGCCAGAGGGCCCCGCAAGTCTAAAGTGTCTGTGGTGCCATATGGTGTTGGACAATAGTGGTGTATACATTATTATTATATCTCCCCCCCCCTATTGGCGTCCGACGAGGCGATGGTGGAGTCGGGCGGTGTAGGTTGAGTGGAGGGCGGTAGACGAAGCTGTCGTAGGAAGCGGCGGTTGCGGAGTGTGGCTCGCCCCGACCCATCCACCCGGATGGTATACTGGCGGTGTGGATGCACCTCCACTACAGTGCCAGTCTTGTTCCACCGTGTCGGGTTGTTGCCCCCCCTGGTTCTGGACGGAGACCCGGTCACCGACGTGGAGTGGTGATAAAGGCCGGGCTGAAGCATTATAGTATGTGGCTAGGGCAGCGTTACGGTGAAAAAGGGCTGCCTCACGAGCTTCGGCCGAGAAAAGCCAGTGGGGGTGGAGGTGGAGAAGTGCAGGATTGCAGGGGACGTGGTCCCGTAGGGTCCTGCCGAAGAGAAGTTGAGCTGGTGACTTGTCAATGGTCGAGAGGGGTGTGTTCCTGTATTGGAGGAGGGCGCGGGCTGCGGCGTTGTTGTCTAGAGAGCCAGTGGGGGATGTACAGTCCGCGATGATGCGGCGGGCTGCTTTAACAGCCAGCTCGGCGCGGCCATTAGACTGCAGAGCTGACCCGCTGTGACACACCCCAATGTGCCAGGAATTCTTGGAAGTCCCCGGCTGTAAACTGGGGCCCACCATCGCTCGCCAGTACCCGGGGTGCTCCGTAGTGGGTGAAGAGGGTACGGCACGCCGAGATGAGGTGGTGAGCATCACATTTACCTGGTGGCAGGTAGAAGATGTGGACATTGCTGGAGAAGCGATCGACGTAGACCAGGTAGTGTTTGCCCTGGTGCTGAAAAAAATCGGCGGCTACCTGGTCGTATGGCCATTGGGGTGGGTCAGATGACATGAGTGGCTCTTTCGGCTGGGACGGGGCGTGGGCGCGGCAGTAGTAGGGCATGTATCCAGGCAGTTGCGTAGGGCCTTGTCAATACCTGGCCAGTAAACACTCGCACGTGCACGGGCCTTCATGCCAGTCATACCCTGATGAGCTGAGTGAAGGGCCTCGAGAACTCTGGACCGAAGATGATGGGGGATGACTGGTCGTTGATCCATGAGGGCTACCCCGTCGACGGAAGTGAGGCGGTCTCTAACACCCCAGAACTGTCGTAGTTGTGGGGCGGTCGCCTCTCTGGAGTCCGGGAAGCCCTCGGGGATGGTCTGAAGAAGGGAGGTATACTCGCTGTCTTGTTGGCCGGCCGATTTAAGGTCAGAACCATGATACAACTGGGTCAGGTATGGCGGCGAGCATGGTGAGGGAGGCCAAGGCAACTGAGTGGATATCGAGCTCGCTGGCGGCCGCACTATGCACATCATGGGCGTCCGCGGAGGGCCTGGTCGGGTAGCGGGAGACAGCGTCAGGGCCGCGGTGCCATTTGCCAGGCGTATGTTGAATGGTGAACTGGTATCGTAGGGTACGTTCCTTAATCTTGAACAGGCGAGGGTTTGGTATGTTGTCCAGGGACCGGTCGTTAAGGATGTGCAGTAGAGGTCTGTGGTCCACGACGACGACGAGGTCAGGGCAGCCCAGGACAAACATTCTGCATCTGTCAAGGGCGTCAGCCACTGCTAAAGCCTCGCCTTCGACGGGTGCGTAGTGGGACTCCGCAGGTGTGGTAAAACGGGAGCCGGCGAAGACAAGTTTCCAACCGACCTTGCAACAGGTGGGGGCAGATGCGGTGGGGCAGGAACAATGTTGTTGGAGTAGGAGGAAGCCAAGGCCGGTTTTGCTCCAGTCTGTGGCGAGGCACGTGGGTCTGCCGATCTCGAAGGAGCAGACCCCTTCCTCAACCAGGCGTGTGATGTGGTCCTTAGATGTGGCAAAGTTACAGTCGAGTGCCTCATCCCAGTGGAAGGGGGTTTTGGACTGCACAAGTTCCCGGAAGGGCGCCATTTCCGGTTTGATGCTGAAGGCCCAGGCTACCTGTTCAACGAGACCAAACCACGACCGGGCTCCTGTGATGTCTGTGGGCGTGGGAAAGTCACGGATGGCCTTAATCATGGACGTGCATGGCTTAATTCCAGTGTCTGTGATGGTGAGTCCGGCGAAGTCAACTGAAGGGGCGGCGAAGGTAAACTTGTCAGGGTTGAAAGTGACACCGTTGGTTGCACAGAGGGCCAGGTAATCAAAAGTGTGCCAAAATGCCTCCTCGACTGAAGAGTCCCACAAAAGGGAGTCGTCGACACACTTCACCTTACGAGGGACAGCCTGTATGATTGCGTCGAAGCGTCGGGTATAGGCGTCGCCAGCTGCCAAGTAAACCTTGAGGGGCCCTGATATACCTGTAACGGCCAAATTCCGTGATAAAAGTCGTAGCCTCCCTGCTGGATTCGTCGAGTAAAACAGCATGGTACACATTCCAGGCGTCTAGGACCGTCTTACGAGTGCCTGCAGGGATGGATTGGGCCAAGTTGAATGGGCTCGGGGTGTGATGTGTGATGTGTCTCCCGAAGGCAGGCGTGGTTGAGTGCCTGCAGGTCAACTGTACGGCGGGGTTGTCCAGTTTTCTTGGCGACCACCACCATCCTAGAACACCAGGTAGTAGGGGTACCGATGGGGACAGGCTCAATAATGCCCAGTGCGACGTCCCTGTCGAGATCTGCTTTGACCTGGGCCTTCCAATGATGTGGTATAGGGGCAGGGGTGTGCACGGCACGTGGAGATGCGCCAGGCTTGATGTGGATGTGCATGGGAGGGCCAGACATCGTGGGGAGTGGGCCGCTGGTGGTGTTAAATGCAGAAGATGCAAACTGTGACAAGAACCAGTCACGAAGGTCAGACAGGTGCAGGTCGTTAGGTGGGAAGGGGAGGGAAGTGGGCCGGTGTGGTGGAGGGGTCCTGGTCAAGGTGGGTGGTGGTTGGGCTGTGGGGCGGCCATGCAGGGGGTAGGTGTGGGGAAGTCGGGAGGGATGATATGTAGTGCCCTACAAGCTGACATGCTAATAAATAACGCGGTGACTGTGCCTGAATAATAAAAATATCATCATCAGTACTGTAGGGGGTGCCGGCAACGTCGGTGGCGGTAATGGTAGTCGGCATATAACCCAGGACCTGGAGAGTGTGACCCCCCACGGCCGTGATCCGTTGGTGAGTAGGCTGTAGGTGGTGGCGTTGGAGGCCCAGTGCCCGTAGTAATTGCAAACCAGCCACAGATACTTGGGCGCCCGTGTCAGGGTGGGCCGTGACGCTGGTGGGGTGAGAGTGGGGCGACATGGCAGTAGAAATGGTAATGGGCAAGGAGGGGAGCCGTGCGGGTGGTGGTTTGTTAACAGCCTGTTTGAGAGTACCAATGATAACAGCCGCGGATGAAGGTTGAGGGCGTGGAGTGACAAACTGTGGAGTAATGGTTGAGTTTGTTGCACGACGGGCAGGTCTTGCCCCAAGCAGGGCATTTGGATGGGCGTTCGGCTCGAGAGTGTGTGGATAGGCCGCACCCACTGCACTGGAAAGAGGTGGATTTACAAACCTTGGCAAAGTGGTTAGGTTTATTACACGCCGTGCAGGTCTTGCCCCATGCAGGACACTTCGAAGATCGTTGGGCTTGTGAATGTGAAGATAGGCCCACACCCGGAGCAACGTGTGGGAGATGAAGTGGGGCCGACGTGGGGAGGTGGTGGGGCGGGCGACGGGGGCTGAGTGGGTTGGGCGGGGGGCTGGATAGGGGCGGGGCGTGGGTAAGTACTCTTGAGACGCTGGTATGGTGATTTCACAGCATGTACCCCCGGTTGCATTGCCGTCTGATCGAGTGCCGCAGATTCGAACCCCACACAGTAGTTGATAACATCTTGTAAGGTAGGTAGGGTGCGGTCTTTAGTTAAACATCTTGCTGAAGGGACGAATCACTAATCCCGATAGTCACTTGGTCCCGTATGTGTTCGTCAGAGACATCAGTGTGGCAACAGGGGCAGGTAAAGCCACAGTCCAAAGTGGCCTCCGTAATACGTGTGACGTAGTCCCGGATCTGTTCAGTAGGTTGTTGGAGAAGAGACCGGAAGTGGTGGCGAGCGGCTGCGCGGTTCCGTTGTCGGTGGACGAGTTGTGTGATGAGAGTTGCTAGGTCGATTTCTGGCAATGAGGAGAACGCTTGATTGTGAGCAAATATGGCGCTCTGAAGGGCAGGGTCGCACGTCTGGTAGAGCTCGATGGTAGCCTCGTGAGGTGGTAGAAGGACGAGCCGCTTGTAGACCTCCCAATCAGCCCAGAATTTGCGTAGGGCGTGTCCCGGCATATGTAAAGCGGCCTGGGGCCGCGTAGGGGCAGCCCGGCGGGGCGGGGCGGGGCGTGGCTGGGCTGGGTAGGAAGGGACTTGAGGCGGTGGTGGTATGATGACGTCATGCGCAGAAGGGGCTGCGCCGTGAGGGTTGGTGCCAGCCGTACGATAGCCAGGGGGGGCATAATGGTCGCCGTAATACCGACCGTCGCTACCGACACCAGTGTGGGCCTGGCCGTCAGTTGGGGAGGGTGTGGGATATTCGCTCTTGAGAGGGTGGGTAAGGGGATTAGTCATGTTCATATGTAATAAAGACATGTGGGGATAACCTGGCATATGGTGGGGCACTTAGACATGGGTAGCCGCTCCATGGTGGGCCACTGAGACATGGGTAGCTGGCATATGGTGGGGCACTGAGACATGGGTAGCTGGCATATGGTGGGGCACTGAGACATGGGTAACTGGCATATGGTGGGGCACTGAGACATGGGGAGATGTATGAGGTGTGGGTGTCTGTGTAGAGGGATGAATAAGTGTATCACTGGTGGGGCGTGAGGCAAAGGATGGGTCAGCCTGGTGGGTAACATTACTGGCCTGGGGCTGATGTTGTAGAGGCTGGTGGGGCTGGAGATCCTGGCGGGGCGGTGGTGGAGCTGTCGCGGGGCGATGTTGTAGATCCTGGCGGGGCGGTGGTGGAGCTGTCGCGGGGCGATGTTGTAGTTGTAGATTCTGCTGATCCTGGTGATGCTGTAGAAAGGTGGCGATACTCGATTGGAGGGCGTCGATCCTTTCATTCAAGTAGATGATGGATGGGTATGGAGACAGGGCATCGGGCAATGAAGGCTCGACCGGTTGGGAGGTAGGTGTAGCCGGGTAGGGACCGCATGGCGGCAAGCCGGCTTCCACAGCGGCTGCAGCCTCAGCTAGGTAGTGCAGGTTCTCCATGTAGGTTCAGATACTGATATACACTGCGCCATATAATAAAGATGAATGGAGATATAACACCAGTACTCTTCAATCCTTTATTGGCTAGGGTTGAGTACAGGAGCGCCGAGACGCTAGTTGGTTATGTGAGAGTCTGGTGTGAACTGAAGGACTTGCTGCCTCCACAGGCCTGGGTGCCAGAGGCGCCCGCAAGTCTAAAGTGGCTGTGGTGCCATATGGTGTTGGACAATAGTGGTGTATACATTATTATTATAGTATTGACTAATTTTGACAGTTTATTCTGGCTATTACTAAAAGATTGTATTCAGATTAAGAAGTGTATACGGAAGTCAGAGGGTTAATTGAAATAGTCTTTGTTCTTTTAAATCCCACAGATCCTTCCTAAGCGGTATATAATCGTCAATTCTCCCTACCAATAAATGCCTACAGTGGCCGATAGAGGCGCTGAACGCAAGGTTTACCGCGGTGCATTGTTGGATATGGGCGACATCGCGGAGCTATCCACCCTCCCTCTCCTTCAACAATTCTATAATATATGCAGTTAGTCGAAATTTCTGTAGCTGACACATACTGTGGTCTATGCATACTGTTGTTTTATATATTTTAAAATCACCCATTTTCATAAATAACATATTTACAATACAAAGTCGGCAGGTATTTTCGCGCCAATTTTGTTATGATAAATAAATCGGCTTATAATTATGTTTGTAGTCATAATCAGCTGCATATGGACCTTCCCTTTATTACTATACTATATAAGCACTTAGTGTAGTCGTATACTGTATAATAAAAACGTGTAGAATCACACACAAATTGAGATAAACTGTGCATATCCTAGGTGTTGGGTATAGTGATGTCTACAGTCGTAGCTCTGGCGCTAGTTCAGAAGCGTCCACCAGAGGTCTCCAAGGAATTGTTGGTAGGGAGAATTGAGAGCCATAATAAACTATTAAAATGCGTCGAAGCCTCAAAAAGTTAATGGTTTGTTTTCCACTGTACCATTCCATCTCTTATGTTTGTTCTCCTGTACCATCCCTTTTCTCTTCTCTTTCCCTTTCTTTTCTTCTCCGCTACTGCTCCTCTACACCTCAATCATTTCTTTTCCTCTCCGCTACTGCTTCTCTACACCTCAATCATCTCTTTTCCTCTCCGCTACTGCTCCTCAACACCTCAATCATCTCTCTACTATTTTATTCCAATGGAAATACGCCTAACGGCCTTATTGGGCTATCCTTAGTTGGAATTATGCAAGGCTGGTACATGTCATATATATTTGTAACATACTATGTGGTACCAACTCTGTAAATTGCTAACTGAATAAATATTATTATTATTATTATTACCGTTTTTTTGTGTTATAAATTTCGCTTCATATTTCTGTCATTCTCTTTTGCCCTTCATTCTCTATAGCTTTCATTATCCTGTATCATTATCTCTATAACTTTCATTTTCGTGTGCCATTAATTTTCTATGACGTTTATACTCCTGTTTTATACTCCATTCCCTTGAGCTTTAATTCTCCTGCACCAATCATTCTCTATAGCTTTCATTATCGTGCACCATTGATTATCCTGTGTCATTCATTCTAGCTTTCATTGTCTTGCACCATTCATTCTCTATTGGTTTCATTCTCAATAGATTTCTTTCTCCAGTCCCATTCATTATCCTATACCATTTATACTCTATAGCTTTCATTATCTTGTACCACATTCTCTATAACTTTCTTTGTCCTTTACTATTCATTTTATATACCTTTAATTAATTTCTAATACCATTCATTTTCTATAGCTTTCCTGTACCATTCACTGTTTTGTGTGTGTGTGTTTTTTTTTGTATATATTCTTCTTTACATTTCCTCTTGTAATCTGTTTCGTTCCTTTCCTTCTCCCCTACCCTGGTCCCCCCCCCCCCCTCCCTGCTGCCGCCGCCTCCGTTAAAGATGTAGGACGAGGAAACTTTAGCGAGAGTGTAATTATTTCTTTTTTATGCCCTGATTCACATTTACTTCCCGGCTCTCCTTCTCCCCCGCGCTTATTCCCATATTCTCCCGTTCTTATTCCCCTTTCTTATTCCCTTATTCACCTTTCTTTTTCCTCTTTTCCTTTTCTTATTCCCCTATTCCCCTTTCTTATTCCCTTATTCCCATTTGTTATTCTGTATTTCCCCTCTCTTATTCATTGATTTCCCCTTTGTTATTCCCTTATTCCCCTTTGTTATTCTTTATTTCCCCTTTCTTATTCCCTTATTCCCGTTCTTTTCCTTTTCATCACTCCGTATTCTACCCTGATTCACATATAGGCCTACTCCCCGGCTTGCCTCTTCCTTCCCTCTTTATCGTGTCTTGCCTCTTCCTTCCCTCTTTATCGTGTCTTGCCTCTTCCTTCCCTCTTTATCGTGTCTTGCCTCTTCCTTCCCTCTTTATCGTGTCTTTTCTTAATGTTTTTGTTTCTCTTCTTATTTTTATGTACCCAGTGTCAGTGAGTATTGGGGGTAAGTTTTGTCTTGCCTATTCCCTTATGCCACCTTCCTTTCTGTTGTATTATTCCAGTGTTGTAACCCTGATTCACATTTACTTGCTTGCTCTAGTTTTCCATGCTTATTCTCTAAGTTCCCTTTTTTCTGTAGTTGCTTAAATCATATTCTTGGTGTTTTTAGGTTTTTGTATTTTATCATATTAATATTTACCATATTAGCCTATGTGTTACATGGTACGGTATGCAAGGGTTCATATTTCATATCGATTTGTCCTCATTATCTTTGCATTGTAATTTGGTCTCTTAAGCCCTTTATTATTTTGGTGTCTGGTTATTATAAACTAATGTGTGTTCCTTTCTGTCCCGCAGGTAAGCAATGTGACGGAAGGAGAGGTGTGAGGTGACCGTGGTGAGTGTTAGTGTTAACCCTTTACCCAGCCATTCCTTATAGTAGGGTTATTAAGGGGGGGGGGTCACCGTTTTTTTTTTTATTTGTCTCTCCTTTTCTCTCTTTCCCTGGCTTGTATCCATTCGGCTCCATTCAGCCAAATGTTTTAAGACGTTTATCCCCATCCAGGTGTCAATTTCTTCCTGGCGAGCGATAGCGAGCCAGCATTGTATGGAGAAATTCGGCTTCGCCGGAGACATTTTTCTATCGAAAAATGTACAAATTTAGCTTGCTATCAAAACAAAAATATATATATGCTGGCTCGCGGGAAAATATTGACACCTGGATGGGGGTAAACGTCTTAAAACAGTAGGCTGAATGGGGCCAGATGAATACAAGCCAAAGAGAGAGGGAGAGATAGAGCAAAAAAGCGAGGTGGGCTCCCTTAATGCAATTTTATTCAATGTGGTCTTCAATTTAGTAAGTGTTTGTTAGAGTCAAAGGGTTACGTGAGAGAGGTTTTACTTCTTAGATACCTAGAGGTCGGAGGGAGCAACTCTCGCCGAGGGCTTTGAGACGCCAAAACAATTGACCACTTGCGAGTTTCAGGCTATAAGGAAGTTTGAGCTATAAACATCGATATCAAACAGAAATGCAATAATTATATCGGTTTCTGATGGATGGAAAGTATGATAAATAAATTTGTATGGGTTTATAAATGCACTACAACCGTATTTTAGCTGGTAATTCTGCTAAATATGGATGTCTATAGCTCCAACTTCCTTATAGCCTGAAACTCGCAAGTGGTCGATTCAAGGTATATTCAAGGTAAGGTAGAGTTATGTCCTTGGATCAGTAAATCGGCTGATATTCGCCAGGATATAATTAAAGAAGAAGGATACTGGGATGCAAAATGATTGGATATATTGATAGTAATTTACCTTGCTATCCTTATATTAAATGGGCTTAATACTACTATTATACCTTAATAAGGATATATTATTATAAATATTTGAATTAGGCTTTGTGTACTTTCTTTAAACACATAATATTTGACAGAGTATGGTAGTGAATATGTTAATCCCTTTTATCAGACGGCATTATCCTTACTGCTGATTGCTATATCCAGGTCCGTTATCTCACCTTAATAATTAATCCTTTCAGT
The DNA here is from genome assembly GCA_032716605.1 of Paralithodes platypus. Lineage (NCBI taxonomy): Eukaryota > Metazoa > Arthropoda > Malacostraca > Decapoda > Lithodidae > Paralithodes > Paralithodes platypus. Next base: position 74,872,458 of record CM064492.1, on the reverse strand, counting down.
ATACCATGAAGCATTCTTTCATTTTTGTCTGGCAATTATTACATTATTTTGCTAAGTTTAGGAATGATTTGTTGGAATCAAAGGCTTAAAAGGGTTCGACTGTATCCCTTTGATTACTAATGGTCCTTCCTAAGTTGTATAAAGTCATCTAATGTTAGCAATAATGCAGTGAAGAATACATTCTATTACTGGAAGGGTTAACGGGTTACAACTGTCTCAGTTGACCCTCTGACTCACAGGTCCTTTGCGTAACTCATAAATAGTTATCTGAATGAAAAGATTACAAACATCCCCTAACATTTAACCCTTTCACGCACATATGACGCAGAGGTTGCCAGAATAGCAATAAGAAATAGTTCTCTCACTCATATAATTATCTCTCCAAAATGATTTTTCTGCCCACAACTAACTCAAAGACAACTGCAGAGGTTGAAGTAACTAAACTAAAGGTTTCTAAATACTGTACCCCTGATGGTAACAAAGGCTTTAAAGTATCCCCAATAGGCTCAAAATCGCGTCATATGTCGGAGAGGGTTAAGTCACAGGATCTCTCTATCTCTCTCTCTCTCTCTCTCTATATATATATATATATATATATATATATATATATATATATATATATAATTATATAATGTGTGCATTTTTGTGTTTATCTATTTTCCGTAGGCCTATGTGTAACTATCGTTTCTATCTATTTCTACATTTCTTCCTTGCCGATGTTAACTTCCTTCGGTAATGATCCAGCCTTTAGAACTTTCCACTTCTCGGATGAGATTACTTCTCATCTTCACTGCCTTTATTTTAGCTTCTTTCATTTATGTTCACCTTTTTAATATGTTAGCTTTCTCTGGTACCGTACTGATCCTGCCTCCTTTCCACTTCTTGGAAAGGATCATTTCTCATCTTCACTCTCCTCTACTTAGCGTTCACCTTTTTCATTAGTATTACCCACTCTCACTCTCACTCTCTTTCCTTTTTTTGTTTATTTTACTTGTGAAACACATGCTTTCATTTTTGTTTTCGTTCTCTTTTCTCTGCCAGTGTCCTTTTCCCTACTGGTCGCTTTCTTAACTTTACTTGCATTACTCTCATTTCTTTCGTTCTCTTCCATTTCTTCTCTTTATTACGACTTTTCCCTTCTCCCAGTACTACTCTGCTTACTATTTACTTTTGTATTTTGTTTTGGCTCTCCCACTTCTATCTATTTTTGACTTGCTGTTTTCTTTGGTTATGTGCTATATTTCTTACTAATGGTCGCTCTCTAATGATTCTTATATTGGTAAACACATTCATTCGAATTTTTTCTTCGTGTCCTCATTAATAATCTTCATCCCCGTCTCTATTTGTCCGTTCTCTCTCTCTCTCTCTCTCTCTCTCTCTCTCTCTCTCTCTCTCTCTCTCTCTCACTCCAGGGCACTCTCACTCTAGTTCCAGGGCAGTAATTCCCTTTCCAATGTTCCCTTACCCACTCTAAACCACTGTTTGGACACTTGATCCTCAGTGTTTTGGAGGACAAGCAACCTAGAAGGGTCACTAGATCTGTTGTTGCTTGATTTCCTTTGTACTCCTTTGTACTCTCTCTCTCTTATATATATATATATATATATATATATATATATATATATACTGTATATACATACAGTATATATTGCGCTTTTACTTATCTCTTGTCTTACCTTATTGTTTTCTTTTGTGTTACAATTCTTATGGTGATCTCTTATTTTTTATTGGGGTAGTTACTGGATAGATAGGTATATAGGCCTATGATATGCAGTATGTAGATAGATAATCCAGAGAGAGAGAGATAGAAAGATAAACAGACATAAACAGACATACAGTAGACAGAAAGAATTAAGCCCCAGTCTCACATTGACTTTCCAAACTGACTAATTCCTTGAACGTGACAATAGTACGTTATTATGTGTGCGATTAGTTTGCTTGGGAAACAGATTAACTTGCTCATGTAGTGATGTACACCCTATGTGGTGGATTGTGTTCTTTTATTTCATAAATTTGATTTTAGTAAGCGTTATTTCCACATAGCGATTTTGATAAATTATTTGGCCTTTATTTTGTATCACCCAGTTTTGGTTTGTTTAGTTTGCAAGTTTTACATTTTAATTCAGGATTTCGGTCCTGACCGTCCAGGACAACTTGGTCGGCGCCATGGTCAGCATTGTATGCAGTCTTTGGGTGTCATGGGGTATCTTGTTGAGCGTGTCAGGTGTCTGGTTGGTGGGTCATGTGTTTCGTTATGTTGAAGCATTAAAAAATTGGTCGGTACCCATTAACATTTAAATAGCGGGGCCCGCCTTAAGTCGGGCTCCAATTTGCAGCAAGTTAGGAGCATTATTAAGGCTTTTAAAAGGTTAAAATCGAGTGAAAATGGCCGGGAGCGCAGCAGGCCACACGTCCGACACTCAGGGCTTACCGCCGCCCACTGACTCACGCTCCCTCTGTTCTCGAGAGGCCGGCAGTGTAGCCAGTAGTGAGCGTAGCTGGAAAAAATATGCCGCTATATGCTAAACTCCCATGTTAGTGGTACCACTGCATGAGAACGATGAGTGCTACGTAGCTCGTTCTGGTCTCATTTTGAAGCTTGTAGCGCCTAGTTTTTTGCTGAATACATCTATTTTCATGCAGATACTTGATTGATCATTCAGGAGGGCCTAAATAGCCCAAAAATCCCCGCTAGACAAGGGTTAAGCTGTTTTCGCCGGAGCGTAGTCAAGCGTAGCTAGGACGTAACCTGATGCTATGTCAGGAGTGACTGGCCTTTTCTCTTGCTTCTCACTCCATGTTTGTGAGGGAGGGGGGGGGGGAGGATTGAAGGAGGTGGAAGGAGGTAGTGAATGGACAGGAGGAAGGGGAATAAGAAGGATTGAGGGAAGGTTAAGAGAGGAGGTGGTGGTATGGAAGGATGTAATTTGGGCCTATTTGTCACCAAATTTCCCGCTACTGGCACATTATATGTACATGTTTATTACCATGCCTCAAGTGTGGCTTGTCGCAGTCTTCCAGCAAAGCCTCAAGTGAGCCTTTGCTGCAGTCCACATTATGAGAAAGAAAGAGTATAAACATCACAAATCACCTGCCAACTGACATACAGAAGGAGAGTTAAGATTGCTTAGAGCTGCAGGAGTTAACATACCTGCTCAATCTCCACAATGACTACTTCGAGCAGCTCAGCAGGAGGAGTTACCCAGAAACATTTGAGAGTGACAGAAAGGCTCCCCCAAAAATAAATCAAGTCACAGCCCTGGAGGAGCGAGCTGCCCTGTGGAGAAGCCGCCTTCTCAAGATAGCCAGCATCACAATGTCCCTAGCCGCCGATGGCAAGAAGGCCAGAGGAGCGACCTAGTCACCCCTGACCCCCTAGTAACCTAGTTCTCATTTCCCTTGATTTTCCCTTTATCAGTCGAGACTCAGATGCCGTCACTGCAGGCCAAACCCCTGTACTTATATACGCAGACACCAACACCCTTGGAAAAACCCAGTCCCCTACAGCAATTCCCTGCTAATTTCCTAATTGTCGTAAATCCCTCATTGAAGGCTTGGCAGCTGCTGTCCTGGTATTCGTCCTATAGACTTCCCCATCTTGGAAGCATAGAATCGCCCAAGTCAGAAACAGAGACATGGAGAAGCCACCGCCTAAGCAACAGGAAACACCTGGCAGGACCACCGTCCGTTTGCCCCGAGGCTTCAAGTATCGCTAGGCGAGATTATTCCCTCAGTTTACCTGACCTTCCAGCCAGCCTACACTACCTCACAGCTGGACCTTTACAAGGGGTTACTAGGAACTGCCACGGTCTCCTAACTCCACACAGATATATTGTATTTATTCTGTATATTATTGTCGATTGTATATCTATCTATCTATTGCCGGATGCCTTACTCCCCTATAATGAGGGTGGCCATACACAAAATGCCCCCAAGCGATCCCATACCCTGTGAGGGCAACCCATGCCAGTTTATTGAATGACTTACAGGGTTGACCACTCAACGTATGGTCCGTCCTACTCCGAGGCTTTCTATGTATCTTTTTAGCACTATTTTTCTACAGTGGTGTGTGGTTAGTCCATCCACTAACCTGCTTTACTCTTAGGTAACAAATACGGATTTGTATAAGATTTACTCCCCAGGTTGCCGACCAGGGCTAATGAATCCCATGCACCCAGATTCTTATAAGGTTGTCTCCCGATGCATAAGGTGTTGATTTTCGGTGTGAGCATCCTGGATTCGAATCCACGGACTGCCACATGTGTTTGTAAATTTCATTAATCGATTTTAGGAGTATAGTTGGTTGTTGGAAGGAACATAATAATTAGATGGGTTGCCGACCAAGGCTAACGAGTCCCATCCACCCGGATTGTATAAAGCTTATATATTCTGTGTATGTTTCTTAAGCAAGAAACTATTTGTATTTCTCTCTCCCAGTGTTCTAGGGGAACACTGTGTTCTTGTCTTAACTCAATGACTGCGGGCTGTTATATAAAAAAATACGGTGATCACTGCGGCACACTTGCCATATGACAATTGCCGAATTTCTGCCTTGAACAAGGCCTGGGAGGCACGTTAGCGAGTATAAGCAGCGCGGAACGGTCCCATCCATAGCCCCCCCCCCCCCCCCTGTGTCTGGGTGATTACTAGTGGCATTGGGAAACATCTCCAACTCCCTTAACCCCTTATTGGCGGCGCTCGACAACTCATGTTCCCTGTGTTCTCGAGAGGCCGGCAGTGTAGCCAGTAGTGAGCATAGCTGGGAAAAATATACCGCTATACGTTAAACTCCCATGTTCGTGGCACCACTGCAAGAGAACCACGAGTGCTACGTAGCTCGTTCTGGTCTCATTTTGAAGCTATTAGCGCCTAGTTTTTGCTGAATACATTTCTTTTCATGCAGATACTTGATTGATCATTCAGGAGGGCCTGAATATGCCCAAATAAGCCCAAAACACCCCGCTAGACAAGGGTTAAAGACTTGGGGATAGCAAAAACCGCTCAATCTCGCTATTGTTTACCGATTTAACGTCACCTATGAAATATTGTTGCATGTCAACAAGTGGTCGTACAGACATGATTTAGATGTCATTGGAAATGTCTATTCCTCTCCTTTCAGGGATATATAGTATCATTGGAATACGTTCTAGCTCTTGTTTAAACATGGAAATATGCAGGGAATGAAGGATGCTTTTAGTCCAAAAACCCTGTATGGCACAGTGGTGACCAAGCAATTGTCATATGACAAGTGCCGCTGTCATTGCGTTAATAATGTAGGCACTTCAGAATATATATAGTATATATATATATATATATATATATATATATATATATATATATATACAGTATATATAATAGTTTAACAAACTTTGTAACATTAACTCTCTCCTTGGAATGATTTTTTTTTTTTACTATATATTAGTTATCTACACCACCCCTTTCCGCTCTCCAATCGTTCCCATTAGCCTTAAAATGTTCCCCGTAGACTGTGGGCCAAGAGAGGGCCTAACTAATCACTCGTCCACCCACTTTCCACGATTACTTTCACAACATTTATAAACGCACAGTCACACCACCATTACTTAGTCTCCTTTTAACGGCAATATTAATCTGGAAGCTTCTGCATTAAAGATTTATATATTACATTGATAATAAACCACCGTCAATCTACTTGACATCACTATTGCTTTTTAACTCAAGTTTTGCGAAATTTCAGTCATTCTCTTACAATACACCTTCATTCTAGTTGCCGACACCATGTTTCTGAATTCAATTTTTACCGAATTTCAGCCAACTGTATTGCTGATTCTTCTTAAATTTACAGGCTCGCTATCGCTCGCCAGGTAAAAATCGACTCCTAAATGGCACGAAAGGTCTTACAAAATGACAACGAAAAGGGCGAAAGGTGTTAAAATCGCCAAAGTAATGGGCCGACCGTCTTAAAATCTGAAAACTAATGGGGCTAAACATGAGGAAGAAGGGGGACCAGAAAAACGATCTCATCTCCCCTTAAGGGGGAAAAGAAGTCGGGGCCGCATTGACAAGATCTGTAGAAAATGTGGGGGATTTGGTATATTTAGTTTACGAGGAGTTGTAAAGGGTTCTGACGACAAGTTACTGGTTTTAATCTGAATTCGGATGCCGGTAAGATTTCTCATTAGGTTTTTGTAAGTAATCACTGGTAATGAAACTCTATCTCTCGTTCTCGCTCTCGCTCTCTCTCTCTCTCTCGTTCTCGTTCTCGCTCTCGCTCTCGCTCTCTCTCTCGCTCTCTCTCTCGCTCTCTCTCTCTCTCTCTCTCTCTCTCTCTCTCTCTCTCTCTCTCTCTCTCTCTCTCGCTCTCACTCTGTCTGTATATACACACACATATACAGTATATATATATATATATATATATGAACAGGGAGAAGTATACAAAATATATACAAAAATGAACGGAGGAAGTACATAGTAAAAAAGGGGATGGATATAGTGAATGAGTATGAAAAGCGAAGAGAAAGGGAAAGTGGAGAGCTGGCGAGATCATATAAAAGTAAAACGTAATTGAAAGGCCAGAGAGAGAGAGAGAGAGAGTGTATGATGGTAGAACACGTTAGAAGAAGAGATAAATAATATAGTTATCTGCATAAGAGTTCTAAGATGAAAAATAAGTAAATATCAAGTAATATATTTTCAGAAAGCGACAAGAAAATCATATCATGGAGTAAGCTTGTAGCTTGTCTGTAGGAAAACTCGAAAAAGTAGCATACAAAATCAGAGTAAGACGTAACATTTATTAAAGTGATCGAGAGAGGAGTAGAAACTATTAGAATGAAGAAAGTATCATACAATGTGTAGAATAAATAGACGTGCCACATATTATGATCGAGATCAGAATTGTCATCTAAAGCAGTCTAAATAAGTTATCCATGAAAATGTCCGTGAGAGCGTTTTCTCCTATAACCAGCGTCAGTAAATATAAATGTATTTGGGGACAGAAATTAACATAAATATATAAATAGGCTAGTACATGAGTTAGAATAATGCTGCAATTTCTAAAGAGTTTTGGTTTGTTTGTTTTGCAAATTTTACAATGTAATATAACTAGAATGTCTGAAATTTTCAAATTGTCCCGAGTAAATGTCTCTAGATATGAAAAAATGGCTGCTAAACTGAAGTAAATATAGCTCTACATCTAGCGATAATATGTAGCGATACTACTGGCAACACTGCTGCTACAACCACCTTCTCATCGCCAATGATTATGCTCTGAGGTTTGTATTTGCTTACTTATCCAGTGTATAAATGTAACCCTTACACATGTTTCTATTAAATAATGACATTAAACAGGATTCATGATTTAAATACAAGGCTAGATATTTATCGGAAGTACGTATTTACCTTCGGAAAGCTAAAATATAATTTTTACACATATGGGATAAGGAAGAGGGAGGGAGGTATAAGAGGTGGACCAATGGAAGGGAAGAGAACCCCGATATACGAGATACATAGCTTCATATGCGCGTATTGATCACTTTCATGCTATTATGTATGCATACAGAAGTAGCAGGACACATATGTCAAGAATGAACACCAATAACTTAATCCATACACAGTAAAAAAGACGGAAATAATATCGTACATACGAAGTGATGGAATGGGTATGGGGGGAGTGTGTATGACAGTTCGTCGCTAGATAGGTGTGTTTGTGCTTGTGTGATGGTCTTGTGTAGCTATGTGTGTGTGCTTGTTTGAGTGTTGCTATAGGCTACGCATTAGTTATCTCTCTCTCTCTCTTATTTATCGCTGTCTTCCTTACGATTACGACATACTGTACTAGTGCATGAGAACAGGAAATAGGGAGCCTCGCTCTCTCTCTCACAAATGAGAACATAAGTAAACAGGAGTCTGCAGAGAGCCGATTGGCTATAGGACTCGGTAGCCTATTCCACATATCTACAACTGTTACTAAACGAATAGAGGCAGATCCCTTACACACCCAGTCTCTCTGTCGCTCGTTTGTTTGCACACCGGTACAAATGAGGCAGATCCCTTACAAGATGAACATGGGAATCTGCAGAGAGACCAGTGGCCCACAAAAGGCAGATCCCTTTCACATCCAACCTATTTCGTCCATATGACTATCTGATTTTATCTTGAAATTCTCTATTGTTCTTGATCCCACTATAGCACTAGGTAGCCTATTTCACATATCTACGACTGTTACGAGAGAGGCAGATCCCTTACACAGCCAATCTCTCTTATTTGCACACTGGTACAAAGGAGGCAGATCCTTACACATGCTACCAAGATGAAAATGGGAGTCTGCAGAGAGCCGATTGGCCCACACATGGCAGATCCCTTTCATACCCAATCCATCTCGTCTTATCAAATTTTATGTTGAAGCTCTATTGTTATTGATCCCACTATAGCACTTGGTAGCCTATTCCACATATCTACAACTCTTACCAAGCGAATAGAGGCAGATCCCTTACACAGCCAATCTCTCTCTCTCGCTCTTGTTTGTTTACACACCGGTACAAATGAGGCAGATCCCTTACACATGCAACCAAGATGAAAATGGGAGTCTGCAGAGAGCCAAGTGGCCCACATAAGGCAGGTCCCTTTCACACTCAACCCATCTCATAAACGTTACCTGTTATTTACACTACTTACTATACACCCATGTTATCATATAACTGCAACCAAAACACAATTGTAAGAAATAGGAACATAAGAAAATGGGAGTCTGTAGAGAGCCAATTGGCCCACACAAGACAGATCCTTTTCACACCCAACCCATCTCATAAAAACTCTCTCATTTATCTCTGTCTTCCTTACATTTATGACATCCTAGTCTCTCTCTCTCCCTCTCTCACAAATGATAACATAAGAAAACCGGAGTCTGCAGAGAGCCGATTGGCCCACACATTTCAGATTCCTTTCACACCCAACCCATCCCGCACTCTCTCTCTCTCTCTCTCATATTTATCGCTATCTTCCTTACGTTTATGACATCCTATTCTCTCGCCATACTCCCTCTCTCTCCTTCACAAATGAGAAAATGAAAAAATACGAAAACGGGAGTCTCCAGAGCCGATTGACCTACACATGGCAGATCCCTTTCACACCCAACCCATCTCGTTCTATCTAATTTCAAGTTGAAGCTCTATTGTTCTTGATCCCATTATAGCACTCTGTATTTTTTTTTTTTTTTTTTTTTGTGATTGAGGGAGGCAAAAGGCATAACTGCCTTTTGTGAGTGAGTGCCTCCCCCATAGTTGAAAGAATGACAGGGCCAAAATCAAGGGACGTTCGAGCCAAAATGCCTGGACACACGGAGTTTGAAGCAATTTAAGTCATACGAAGAGGGAAAGACTGATTCTGGGAGAGAGTTCCAGAGCTCAGATGTTGAGTAGAAGAAAGTTTGAGAGTAACGTTTCACTCTTGGGTTGGAGAGTTGCACAGAGTAGGGGTGGGATTGAGTTGCAAGACGGGTACCACGTGCCCTACGTAAAGGAGGTGGTATGCACTGGGATAGCTCTGAGGAACACTGATTATTATAGTAGCGATAGAATAGCGAGAGAGATGTAACATTGCGGCGGAGAGAGAGAGATTGCAGAGAGTTGGTGAGTGGACGGGAGTTAATGATACGAAAGGCCTTCCTTTCAACTTTGTCTAGGAGAGCGGTGTGAGAGGAACCTCCCCACACATGTGAACAATACTCAATACACTATTCCTATTCCACATATCTACAACTCTGTTACTAAACGGATAGAGGCAGATCCCTTTTACAGCCAATCTCTCTCGCTCTTGTTTGTTTGCACAATCTGCTCCTTCTGTAGTTAAAACGGATAGAGGCAGATCCCTTTTACAGCCAATCTCTCCCTCTCTCGCTCTTGTTTGTTTGCACAATCTGCTCCTTCTGTAGTTTAATGATCTTTTGATATCTGTGACACAGCATTTGTATCCAACACAATACCCTACTTGCAAAACCGTCGAACCCCGGACAACGTTGCTTGCATCTTTAATTATTATTATTATTATTATGTTTGACAACACCATGCCCAATCAACCTCGCCCCCATCGACCTGGGCCGGCAGTGGCATGCCTTTCTTTAACTGAGTTAGACCAACAGCGAGGCAAAAGGAAAATATACTATATTCTAAAGGTGTCATCTATTTCTCCTCTTCCCTCCCCAACCCTCTTCTTTCCCATCTTAGACCCATCTTGGGTCAAAAAAAATTTAGATCTGAGATTACCCTATCTTCCCTGGTACACTAAGCCGGGGTCACCTATTGAATTGTTTCGAGTGTGACTGCCGAGTAGACCACCAAAAGTCGTCGTCTAGCTCAGCTAATGACAAGCAGCAGCAGAAGTTGTCTAGCCCAAGCTAATGACTGTTGGTCTAGCAGCTCTAGCTCATGCTAACCAACCCAAGAAGGGAAAGCAGAAGGAGCCAATGGATGACAGCTGGGAAACATATCCCTAACCTATTCCTTCACTCGCCTGTTCGAGACAAAATACCCACCTATCTTTTACCTGTTCCACCTGGGAAAACCTTGGGGCCTTTCAACCATTAATTATCTTATGTGTTTATTGTTCCCTTTCCCGGGATCCCTAATTAACGTCAATAATTAAGTCAAAACCACACAACCATCTTCGCTGTCTGTCTGATAAAAGTATAATATCAATAGGTTCAGGACCATTTCGTAGCGAAGTCGGTCCTTTGTGATGTGTACCCATATAAAAAAAAAAAAATCCTCTCGCATAAGCATTAGGCTATTCATAGTGCAGTGGGGTCCAGTTCATAATTAGATAGATATCCAGTACGGTATTCAATAAATGGATATTAATCGTGCTCATGCACTGTACCTTTTAGCTGTCTTGATGGTGTAATGGTTAAAGCGTGTAAGTTCTGTATATGTGCTATCCTGGGTTCAAATCCTGGGAGGATCGCATGCTTTCATTAATATAATTTGGGGGGTTATTGGTGTTAAGAACGATGTTAGAAATATTTATTTAACTTTAATTCACCCAGGTGATTCCGCCAAGTCAAACAAGCTATATTTATGTTCCAGTTACTGTAAGACGCCTCCTCACAACACCAGCTTTGACACATTAAACACTCACCTAATTCCCCCATATATTCCCCATCTCCAACAAGTTCTATCCATATATCTATCTTAGATATTGTGTTCTTATTGGAACGTTTGTTATTGCCATATTATTGTATTATGTTTACCTGTCAATACTATTTATTGTCTTGTTTATAAACTCATGTAAACTGTATGCATATTTCTTTTTTATTATCTAAGTACCTCCAGTAGAGTTGAAAACCCTATCTATATAATGGTTAATCGTGTACTGTAAATAGCATACATTACCGCTAAGCACCTGGCATTACTGTATACCACAAAAGGTTTAAAGTGTGTAAGTTATCATTACATTTGCAAAGCCAGTAAAAGTATCGTGTAACGTTTAAAATTAGTAAAAGTGTCCTGGAGTATTTAGAATGATCATTGATGTATGAGACTTATACAGAAAGGTAGAATTATCACGACGTATTATGATATTGCGTAGCCAATGTGGCGAATACAGAAGAGTACAATTATATCACAATATTTAGCGAGTGATTAGAGGTGAATGCAAAATAATAGAATAGGGACACTGAAAAATTAAATAAAGATTATTTTTTATATGAAAGACCTCCATCTATGTATTGTGAAAAGCCTGTTATCCTTCGGTAAATTGTGGGTGAGAGCAAGTAAAGTGAGGATAAGTAAGTTAAATGATGGATGAATGTTTTCTAATACGTGTTGCTAGCCCCAAACGCGCGAGCAACTGTGGCCTTCAACCATCCAACACATCTTCTTTTATTCATGTACATCAAACAACATATATAATACAAAAAGGTGTTGCTAAAAAATATAATTTGGTATTTGTTCAGTAGCCTAGTGTCCTGGCACTGAGCTAGTATTCCTACTGATTTGAGTTTGATTCCCAGTATATCTAGGTTCAAGATAGCCAGTATATAAAATTACAAAACTGAATTTAATTATTAAAAGTTTACAATAATCATAGGTATTCAGGAGGCATAAAAATTCATTATATAACCTACTTATGACAAGAAGAAAGTTTTACCACAATATATGTTATGCCAACTCCACCAGCAATAACACTTCAGTCAACCCTGCCAACCACTGAAGAAAATGGGACAGAGAATCCAAGAGAAAATGTGGGTTACCTCTACGTGCCTCACCCTTAACCCTTGTCTAGCGGGGTGTTTTGGGCTCATTTGGGCATATTCAGGCCCTCCTGCATAATAAATCAAGCATCTGCATGAGAAAAAAATATATTTAGCAAAAAACTAGGCACTAAAAGCTTCAAAATGAGACCAGAACGAGCTACGTAGCACTCGTGGTTCTCTTGCAGTGATGCCACGAATATGGGAGTTTAGCATATATCGGTATATTTTTCCCAGCTATGCTCACTACTGGTTACACTGCCGGCCTCTCGAGAACACAGGGAACATGAGTTAATGGGCGGCGGTAAGCCCTGGGAGTCGGCTGTCTGGCCCGCTGTGCTCCCGGCCATTTGCACTCTATTTTAACCCTTTAAAAGCCTTAATAATGCTCCTAACTTGCTGCAAATTGGTGCACGACTTGTCGAGCGCCGCCAATAAGGGGTTAATTAACCCTTTACCTGACTACCCAGTGACAGAAGGGCTTAAGTCCCAGAGTTGCCCTCTGACCCTTCAGTTGCCCTCTGACCCTTGACCAGTGCGGACGTCCACAGTGACCGCTAGTGTTTACCCTTTACCCTTAGTGAGGTCCTAGTGAACTTTCTTAGTGATGGCTGTTGTTGATGAGTCTGCTGTCTCCTCCCATACTCTCCAGCTTTGTCTTGCTTTGCAAGAAAGACTGGAGAGTGTGGAGCAGGAGATTCAGTGTCTCAAAGATGAAAATTTGGTCTTGAGAAGAAGTGTGAGGCTACCGGAAGTGTTCCCAGGGATCGTGAAGCCCCTTGGAAAGTGGTGTCAACAAGTGCAACGGCCTGCAAGCTGAAAAGGCACCCATTCAAGACCCACAACAACTTCAGCACCTTGGCTGATGAGAGTGATGGCGAGGAAGTGGCGATCATCGAGGCAGTGAGAGGGGAGGGGGGGGGGAGTCTGCTGCTGTTGCTGCAACAACTCCTGCTACACGCCGACAACGGAAAAAAGCTAAGTTCATTGTCGGTGATTCAATGGTTAGGTACCTTGACGGGTCTACTAACACTCATGTTAGTAAAGTTGTCTGCCTACCTGGAGCCGGAGTCGGGAGGGTGGCAGAGAAGATGGATGGTGTCCTAGAAGTGGGTGGGGAGGACCCCATCATCTTCATCAACGCGGGGTCCAATGACATATGGAGATGCAGGACTGAGGAGTTGCTGACCAAGTACCAGGAAATGCTGGAGAGGATCAAGGAGAAGGGTGGATTTCCTGTGGTACACAGTATCCTGCCAAGAAGAGGGGTACGGAAGGAATGGTCCTCCAGGGCTATTGGTGTAAATAGCCGGCTGGAGAAGTATTGCAAGGCAAAGTCAATACCATTCCTAGATAACTGGACCCACTTCTATGGTAAGGATGAACTGTATGCCCAGGATGGAGTACATCTTTCTCGACTAGGAGTTTCGACCTTAGCCAGCTCACTGGACAAGATTGTTGCGGGGTTTCGTTAAAAAAAACCTGGGTGTGTAAGTAAAATACTGTCTCCATATGGAGCAGGTACTTCATGTGAAAAACCAGTGAGTAAAATAGAAATAATCAGTCAAGATAGTGCAGATATAGTGATGTGTAATAGTAGTATCGATAACACTACACATGTAACTGATAGTAAAGATGAGAATACTGATAGAGTAGAATTTCCGTCTAGAGCTAGTAGTTCAACAGGAAATAATAAGTTAGCTAAACACAATAGAAAATTAGTTGCAAATAAAAGTAATAGGTTGAGGGTATATTATACAAATTGTAGTTTATGTAACAAAATGAACGAACTTAGAGCACTCGTTAGCACAGAAAATATAGACATAATAGCGCTAACTGAAACGTGGATTAATACAGAATCTAGGTATTTTTTAGCAGAATTTGATATTCCAGGATATAGTTTGTTTAAATATGACCGAACAAGTAGGATTGGCGGGGGAATAGCTGTGTTTGTCAGGAGTACATTAAAAAGCTGTATTAAATCAGGTATTAGACTAAATAATGATGATGAAAGTGTTTGGGTAGAGGTTAACGAAGGTAGTGAGACCATAGTTATTGGAGTTATATATAGACCGCCTAATATGAGTAGAAATGGCGGAACATCTTTATGGGTGGAAATTAAAATAGCATCAAGGTTTAGCAATGTGTGCATTATGGGGGATTTTAATTTTCCGAACATTGATTGGCAGCACCAAATAGGCGACTCCGATTCAGTAGAGTTTATTGAGGTAGTACAAGATAGTTTTTTATTTCAATTCATAGATACGCCAACTAGAGGTATTAATATTCTTGATTTAGTTTTCAGTAACAATGAACATATGATAAATGATGTAGAGATTGGTGACCACCTAGGAAATAGCGATCATAAATCTATTTATTTTAATATACAATGGACAGCGAATGCTAAAGAGAATACGACACTTATCCCAGATTTCAGAAAAGCCGATTATGGTGGGCTAAGAAGAGACTTAAGGGTGGACCCTATTGTTAAGCAATTAAGTCAGGATATGCCAGAGTTAAACTTGCCACCTACATATAACTAGTTTATTGCTTCACTCCACAATGCTCAAAATAAATATATCCCTAAAAGAAGATTTAGATCGACCCAGAACCAACCAAAATGGATGACTAATAAGCTAATAGATATTATAGGAAAAAAGAAAGGAATATATAGAAAAATAGAGAAAGGCGAAAATCATCTACATAATTATATACTATCATACTCTATCAAGACAGGTCAAAAAGGAAATCAGGAAAGCAAAAAGAAATTATGAAATAAGGATAGCCAGTGACTCAAAAAATAACCCTAAAGCTTTTTACCAACTATATAAATCTAAAGTTAGAGATGTAATAGGCCCCCTAAAAACTTCAATAGGAGAAATAACAGAAAATGATTTAGAAATGTGCAGTACATTAAATAGTCAGTTTCTTTCCGTTTTCACTAATGAAAATTTGGCACAGATTCCAGAAGTCAATATGGTATATAGTGATAGTATAGAAAATATGTTAAGTACAGTTAGTATAAGTAGAAATGATGTGCTTAAGGAAATTGACAGACTGAAACCTCAAAATCGCCTGGTCCTGATGAGGTATATGCTAAGAGTATTAAAAGAATGCAGAGATGAGTTAAGTAGTCCATTAGCATTTTTATTTAACAAGTCATTAGAAACAGGTTTAGTTCCAGAAGCTTGGAAGCTTGCAAATGTAGTTCCGATCTTCAAAAAAGGTGATAAATCGATAGCATCCAATTACTGTCCCATTAGTCTCACATCAATCATAGGAAAGTTGCTAGAGTCTATTATTGCTAGGAAAATTAGAAGCCACTTAGAAAAATTTAACTTAATAAATTCTTCTTGCCTTACTAATTTGCTTAGCTTTTTCTCAGAGGTATATGAAGCAGTAGATAGTGACAAGTCATATGATATTATTTATTTAGATTTCAGTAAAGCTTTCGACAGAGTCCCTCATGAGAGATTGATGAGAAAGGTTGAGGCACATGGAATAGGAGGATCGTTGTTGGGATGGCTTAGGTCATGGCTAATTGGTAGGAAACAGAGAGTCAGCATAAATGGTACCAAGTCAGAGTGGGGAGCAGTCAAAAGTGGTGTCCCCCAGGGATCAGTATTAGGTCCCCTGTTGTTTCTTATATACATAAATGACCTCGATTTAGGTATAACTAGTAGGATAAGTAAATTCGCAGACGATACTAAAATGGGGAGATCAATTGATTCAGATAGCGATATAGAGTGCCTCCAAAGGGATCTAGATACCTTACATGAATGGTCAGTAAATTGGCAGATGAAGTTTAACATTGACAAATGCAAGGTATTAAAGATAGGGAAGATGCAAACAAATGTTAAATATAAACTAGCTAATTTAGAATTAGAAAATTCAGACTGCGAGAAAGATCTAGGTGTGTTTGTTAGCAATGATTTGAAGCCTAGAAAACTGTGTATAAGTGTTCGTAATAAGGTAAACAGGATTCTCGGGTTCATCTCTAGGAGTGTGAGTAACAGAACTGCTGATGTTATCTTAAAACTTTACTGGTCATTAGTGAGACCCCATATGGATTATGCTGTCCAATTTTGGTGTCCTTATTACAGAATGGACATAGATTCATTGGAGAGAGTACAGCGTAGAATGACAAAAATTATCCATAATATTAGAAATCTTCCGTATGAAGAAAGGTTGAAGAAATTAGGTTTACATTCGTTAGAGAGACGCAGAGTTAGAGGGGATATGATAGAGGTGTTCAAGTGGGTTAGTGGGATTAACAAAGGGGACATGACAAATGTACTAAAGCTCAGTGATGGCGAAAGAACTCGTACCAATGGTTTCAAATTAGATAAATTTCGTTTCAGAAAAGATATAGGCAAATATTGGTTTGGTAACAGAGTTGTAGATGGGTGGAATGGACTACCAAGTGCTATAGTGGGATCTAAAACAGTAGGGAGCTTTAAGATAAAATTGGATAAGCATATGGACGAGAAGGCTTGGGTATGAAGGGGGATCAGCAGGGTTGGGCCAATCAGCACTCTGCAGACCCCCATAATCCTGCGTTAATCTCTAACCGTTTTGGTAAGATGATCCTCAGGGTATTAGAGTGTTGAGCCTATAATTGGGCATTGTAATTGAATTGGGGTTGTGTGGGACAGGGATCTGCCTTGCTTAGGCCAATCGGCTTTCTGCAGACTCTCATTTTCTTATGTTCTTAAGTCTAACCCCATCCTAAAGACCTGTTCACACGGTCATGTTTTCATCCGTCCTCCAGTGAGGGCTGAGAATTGGAAGGGCAAATTTCGCCGTGGTGTCATATTTCACTGGGAAATTGAGGGAACCAACATGTTGGTTTCTTGGGTATTCGCAGCTCCCAGTTCTCGGCGTATATCCGATACAATAACTTGGCCGCTTGCTTGGCCACTTCTCGTACCAAACTAAAAACAAAAGAAGTTCAGTAATGCGTGTTTGTTTACATTCATACCATTCCACTTCAAGAAACACAAACGAAATATTAAGCAGGCCATATACGAAGAAGATATATGATACTATTCTGAGAAGATAAGAAGAAAGAAGTGGTAAAAATAATAATTAAAGAAATATGAAAAGAAGGATAAAAGTCGGTCAACTCATTCACTTGATAATAACAAAACAAATAGGGAGGCCAATTGAAAGGCAATCTCACTAGCCTAACATCAACCAAGTCGTGTATACCACTATATCCCAAGCACAAGCAGACGCATTAGGTTTATCTTCGGCTCTTCTTAAGTATATCGGCCAAAACTAAATGCATCCGATCTTGTGAGTGGTTACAATATCCATTGTTAATATTTTACTATACTGTAGTTTGCCATCGCCCGTTTTCTTTAAATTGCTACCATCATTGTATTTTAAACACCCGCATTCAAGGACTTGCCAATAATAACAACTAGAGCTTACCTCATGTATTTATCTCACCCCTGCTCATTATAACCATCATCCTGCACCCCTGAGGCCCTCTACAAACATGAGTCCATAACCTTTGACTCGCTCTCTCGTGTGAACACTGATTCTCGCCGGAAAATTTACGGCAACTCTTCCCTGTCCTTCCCAAGGAATGGAAACTGAAAATGACCGTGTGAACCGGCCTTAATGGTACCTGTGGGCCCAACATGAAGGGATAGTCCTCTGGAGGATCCTGACGGGTAGTAAGATGGATAAATTGAGTTTTGGAAGCATTAAATGTAACAAGGTTTTCTCTACCCGAATTGGAAATAGTAGCTAGATCAGAAGATAAGCATTTTATGGCTTCATTACATTTACTTTTGAGGGACTGCTGGCTGGGGCGTTCTGGAAAACTAATTGAGTTGTGTAAAGTAGATTCGTCTGCATATGAATGGATGGGACTAGATGTACAGTTGAGAAGATCATTTATGAAAATTAGAAAGAGAATAGGAGATAGGACAGAACCCTGAGGAACACCGGAGTTGATAGGATGAGGAATTGAGCGATGGCCGTCCACAACCGCAGCTATGGAACGGCCGGAAAGGAAATTAGAGACAAAGGAACAGATGGAGGGACAGAAACCGAAGGAGGGCAGTTTGGAAATTAAAGACTTGTGCCAGACTCTATCGAAGGCCTTCGATATGTCTAGTGCAACAGAAAGAGTCTCACCGAAGTCCCGAAAGTTGGATGACCAAGAGTTAGTAAGATATGAAAGAAGATCACCAGTAGAGCGACCCTTTAGGAAGCCATACTGGCGATCTGAGAGCAGATTATGAGAAGAGAAATGCTTAAGAAATTTGGAAGCAAGAATAGTTTCAAAAACTTAAGAGATACAAGAGATGAGAGCAATTGGACGATAGTTGGAGGGTTGAGAGCGGTCACCCTTCTTTGGGACAGGTTCAATGAGAGCAAACTTCCAGGAAGAAGGAAAGACGTTATAGGTACAATGCAGCTATTTGTTGGTATATATTTTGGAGATCCCTTTTCACTTATAAACTCAACAATACACATAATATCTCTTGTTTAAAATTCCTAAACATATTTGTGCATGGTGTGTAATTAGTAGGGTCATTTGCTTGGAATCCGTGACCATTTTGTCCCTACCTTTTTCTCTCGATGGATTTGACAACATGAACCATTTTAAAGGAAAATTAGCTCCTATGCCCCTCTGAAAAATGACGGCTAACTCTGCTAGAGCCCAATATTCAAAATGGCCACCAACGCCATCTTGAAAAACATGAAATTTAATATCTCTGGCATCAGATGATCTACAAGGACGAATGAGGTGTCCTTTTTCACTAATTCTGGCATTACAAATCCACTGGAATGGTTATTGTATTGTATTGTATTGTTATTGTATTGTATTATACTAAGTGTACATACTAATCTGCCACTTCACTGTCACTACATGATTCACTGTATGAGCCACTATCAGAATCACTGTCCTCACTTTCGCTGCTATCAGCACTGTTGTTCTCTGCCTGCGGTATATATCTAATATTACTTTTTTACTGTTTCAGATGGATCGCATGCCCATCTGATGAAAATCGTCGAATTGTGAAGTGACCGAAATAATTAATAATAGAAGAGAGAGTGACATTAAATGAATAAGAGTGCATTTTACTCTGTGGTACCGATGTACCGCAGATGATCGTTTGGAAAATATTATACCTGAGAAGTGGGAATCCATCCGGGAAAAGTCTTTACAAGGGAAAGAACTTGATAAGTTTCAACTTATACATGAAAATGTGGATTGGGAGAAGGGACCAAAGGGTCACCACATGCATAGCATTTGTTACGCATCATTATCCAGCAAGCGCAAGCTCTCTCAAGCCGAAAAATGCAAACACAAATCCGAGGAACGTCTTGAAAGAGATGAAGCATCAGATCAACAAGACCCTTCCCCAGAGGCCAGTGCACCTAAAAGGCTCCGCTCCAGTATGGGTGTCCTTCACGATAAGACTCTGTGTGTGGTGCATGAAAGGGGCATACAAGAGTAGTGATCGTGACAAGCAGATTTTACTCCTATGAACAGTAGATGCCTGGACTAAATTAAAGTTACATACTGTCCGTCTGGAAGATGAGATCATGAGATTGAGACTTGACACTCTGATTGCATCCATCCCAGATAGTCAAACAGCATTTGGGTTGGAAATCCGCTACCATCGTGCGTGCTGGCGCAAATATGTAAGCGACCACAAGCCCCTTTCAGATGAAAGCACTCAACATCTGCAGCGTGTAAACCTCCGAGAGGCCCAAGCTCTCTTCTTTCATCATATTCGTCAAGTCATCTTCAAAGACCATGAAATTCGCACACTGCAAGGGCTGCTGCAGGACTATAAGCGCATTATCTCAAATCACGGACATAACTCAGTAGTAAAATCCAGCTACTTAAAGGAAATTCTCGTCAATGAATTTGGGAAAGACATCGGATTTCATGAACGCATTCAAAAGAATGTGAGTGAACTGGTATATGATACAACAGCAGCAGGTACATACATCGAGGCGGCAATATCTTCATTGGGTGTCAGCAATGATCAGTTGGTGATGAATGTTGCGGCACGACTCAAAGAGCAAGTCATCAGGACAAATACTATTCCCTGGCTCCCTTATATACACAAGTTGGAGAGAGAAGAAGACAGTCAGCTCCTGCTGAAGCTGATCACATGGCTGAAACACCCAAATAAGTCTGCAATTGATGACAGTCCATCCGTCCGATCGATTGCATCTATCCTCACAAGCTACATCACTGGAAAACGCACTGCATTTGAGATAAATCTCTGTCTTGCTACATGGACTGACCAAGAGTAGGGAGATAGTCGACATAATGCACACAGATGGACTGGGCATCGGTTACAATGACGTACTTATGCTGCGAGATTTTTGGGTGGTCAATGACCTCAAGTGCTCATCTGATTGCCCCTTCGAACTAGCTGAGGGTAAGCCTGCTATCGCTATAGTCGACAACGATGACTTCAAGAGCGACACACTGACCGGTGCTGGCCAGTCACACCGCACTAATGTCATGTTTGTGCAGCCAGAATCATTTGATACAGAACTTCCTTCCGAGAATCACGAGGATAGACCAGTTCCCAGTGCCAACTTTGCATCAAACCTCTCGACAACTCTCAAAGAGCTCTGAAGTGAAATGCAAAAAGTCAACCCATACAAGACAGCGAAGCGTGGGGAACCACCTCTCAGGAAGCCACCAGCTGATCAAAGTACTCCTCCTCCTGACACATCGGTGCAAAGCATTCGTGGTGTGATCCATGCATTGGCCAGGGCGCAAGATGACCGCACGAGACCTAAGCCAGAAGAACAGACTGTGCCTGGGTTTTCAGGGTTTCACGCCAGCATGTCAAATGCAGATGAGAAGAGTCGAGCAATATACCACATGACCTATCCCAACCCACCCAGTAAGACAATTCTCAATGATGTGATGTGTAAGCTTGCAAAATCAATCGAAGAAAAAAATATGCCTTTTGCAATAATTGTTGGTGATCATCCTGTCTACGTGCTCATGCTAGAGTTGAAAAGTGAGAATGCTGAGCTGTTCAGCAAAATCTTACCATTCATGGCACCCTTCCACATCCAAATGTCGTTCATCTACACTATATACAAGAGGTTTAAGGGATCTGGCATCTCAGATGTGTTGGTGGCAGCTGGTGTTATAGCAGACGGGTCTGTTGATCAGGCCCTTCGTGGAAAACATGTTAAGCGTGGGGTTCGCTGCTTGCAACTATTCTACGAGACTGGTCCACCATGTCATAGACAAACGTTTGGAAGATTCCCCTCTATCTGAAGAAGTAAAGGCATCCCTTGCCAAGCTTCGACATCTGATTGATGCACAGGAACTTGCAGATGAACATGCAGAGCTAGAGAGAAATGCTGAGCTGAAGGACCTCGTTGATACTCTCTTCAAGGACTTTGAGGGTGCCCCACAAGCAGAATACTGGATGTCATTCATGGAAATGGTTGAGGTTCTAACTCAAAATATCCATGCAATCAGAACAAGCAACTGGACTGAGTTCAAGTCCTCACTCAAGCTCATGCTTCCTTTGATGCAAATCTATGATAATGACAAGTATGGTCGGCATCTCCCCGATTTCACCGCAGTGCTTGATACCCTTCCTATCGATCAGGCTGCATTCATGGAGAGTGGTATGTTTGCACAGTCAATGACAGGAAAACCATATTTGTGTGTCGCCCTCGACATATGGATAGAGTCAACAATGAATAAGGGCTCTAAGCTGAAGTCTGGTTGGTTGGCCATTCTGAACAATGAAAAGCAGCTCCTTTCAAACAATCGGAATGTGAATAACATCAATCGGGTGAGAACAAAGGTCCATCGCCATGCTAATCGCAAGAAACAAGGAAATGGGAAGCATGCTGATTGCTCGTTGAGTAAAATGAAGAAGGATGAACAAGCTGTACAGGATATAAGTGCATGTCTCAATGAATTCAAGTGTGATCCATTTGACCATACAAACAAGACACTTCGATCCCTACAGTCAGGAATCCCAGCCTCAGATGCTCTCGCTGCCGACTTGAAATCGGCAAAGGAGGATGGCACAAGCAAACTGAAGCAGTTCTTGAATGAGAGAGTGTATCTCTGTCCACACTTGGAGCGTGCAAACTATCTTGCATATTTGCAAAAGCATTACCAGAGGGATCTACCGATGTATCTGTATCGGTGGTATCGGCTCTTTTTTAGAGTATCGGTATCGGTATCGGCTGATTTTCTACCGATACATAGAAGTAATTTGCTATGTCACATATCACTCACTGAAGGAGTGAAGGTTGCTTGGTTCAGCAGTGATTGGTTGTTTTATAATTATGAAAAATATATATTTGTTGGAATCTTGGTACATATCTGATAACAATTACATTAAGTACCGTACATAATGTGTAGCCTAGTAGTTCAGTCCATTCTTTGGTACTTATAAGCCTTAAAGCCTGGTGCACAGGTATCGGTATAATTTTGTGGTATAGGTATCGGTCAAAATTTTTGTATCGCTACATCCCTATTACCAGCTCCAAAGTCACCCCTCACCGATCGGCCATGGATGGCATCTTGTAAATGGCCTATGTCTGCCTGTCCGTTCAACCCAGCCCCCACTTCCCCCATCCATACCACTACCTACAAATCCGCAGGCAGAGAACAACAGTGATGATAGCAGCGAAAGTGAGGACAGTGATTCTGATAGTGGCTCATACAGTGAATCATGTAGTGACAGTGAAGTGGCAGATTAGTATGTACAATTAGTATAATACAATACAATAACAATACAATTATACAATACAATACAATAACCATTCCAGTGGATTTGTAATGCCAGAATTAGTGAAAAAGGACACCTAATTCGTCCTTGTAGCTCATCTGATGCCAGAGATATTACATTTCATGTTTTTCAAGATGGCGTTGGCGGCCATTTTGAATATTGGGCTCTAGCAGAGTTAGCCGTCATTTTTCAGAGGGGCATAGGAGCTAATTTTCCTTTAACCCCTTATTGGCGGCGCTTGACTTAAGTCGTGCGCCAATTTGCAGCAAGTTAGGAGCATTATTAAGGCTTTTAAAGGGTTAAAATCGAGTGCAAATGGCCGGGAGCGCAGCGGGCCAGACAGCCGACTCCCAGGGCTTACCGCCGCCCATTAACTCGTGTTCCCTGTGTTCTCGAGAGTCCGGCAGTGTAGCCAGTAGTGAGCATAGCTGGGAAAAATATACCGCTATACGCTAAACTCCCATGTTCGTGGCAGACATGCTTTGCCTTCTTACGCATCAAATCAACCAAGCTACAGACCAACATGGTGAAACACATACAATAGCACTGGATATATCAAAGGCATTTGATAGAGTCTGGTATCAATCCTTATTGTCGAAGATATCACACTACGGCCTTGCATTATTAGTTCCACTAATTTCTTCTTATCTTCATAAAAGAAAAATACGTGTAATGGTAGATGGCCTTTATTCTCAATTTCACTCAATAAATGCTGGTGTTCCCCAGGGATCAGTTTTGGCCCCAATTCTGTTCCTCATTCATATCAATGATCTCATATCTACCACTCATAATCCAATACATTCCTACGCAGATGACTCAACACTCCACAGTTCCTTCACATTTACCAATTCTTTCACCCAACCCGATCTTATAAATTCAAAAATAAACACTGCAATTTCTCTGAACCAGGACCTTTCTAGAATTAATGGATGGGGACAAAAGAATCTAGTTTCCTTAAATGCACAGAAAACCAAGTACATTCAATTTTCTAACCGACAGAATCTCACTGACTCCCATATATTTTTTAATGATGTAAATATTCCCACTTCCCCTAGTATTGACATTCTCGGTGTAACATTAACTACTAGCTTGAGCTGGATACATTATGTTAGAAGCATTGCTAAGAATGCCTCTAAAAAACTGGGGCTCCTGTACAGAGTTCGAGAATTCTTCACTGACGAGCAGTTGGCCGTGATATATAAAAGTCATGTGCGTTCTCAGATGGATTACTGTTTACCTCTGTGGGGTGGAAGTGGAGTGGTTGCATTGAGGCAGTTGGACAAAATTCAAAATAAAGCTATTAGATTAATCAATAACCCTGCAATCACACAGGACCTTCCTACATTATCCATACGAAGAAACGTTGCATCCCTTGCATTATTCTACAGATATTTTCACAGCAATTGTTCCGAGGAACTTGCTTCAATTGTGCCGCCTCTCCACATCTTTCCCCGTAGAACTAGGGCAGCTGAGAGCGCCCATGAATTTACACTTTCTCCTCCACAATGCAGAACTTCTGCTTATCAGAATTCATTTATCCCCAGAGCTACTACTCTTTGGAATTCACTTCCCTCGAATTGCTTTCCACAAACTTACAATCTACAAATGTTTAAATCCAGTTGTTACAAACATTTTATGAATGGAGGATGCCTTTAGGCACATGGACCTTTTTGTTTTATCTGTGTTTTTCCTTCCTCCGTTCATTGTCTCTTAAAAAAAAAAAAAAAAAAAAAAAAACACTGCAAGAGAACCACGAGTGAGTGCTACGTAGCTCGTTCTGGTCTCATTTTGAAGCTTTTAGCGCCTATTTTTTTGCTGAATAAATTTTTTTTCATGCAGATACTTGATTGATCATTCAGGAGGGCCTGAATATGCCCAAATGAGCCCAAAACACCCCGCTAGACAAGGGTTAAAATGGTTCAGGTTGTCAAATCCATTGAGAGAAAAAGGTAGGAACAAAATGGTCACGGATTCCAAGCAAATGACCCTACTAAATATAGACCTCTCTGTATATAATACTAAATATATAAATTGCTAATTTTTAACGTCACGACACTAACAACACCCACCAACAAATACTTAGTCATTCCCCTACTCCCTCTTCCTTTCTTTACATGTCTTGTTCTCTTGCAGGTTTCAATATACCTAGACTTGTACAAGTATGTTACCGTAATCATTGGATAAGTTAAGACCCTATATACTCACTTAGTTTATGTTAATTCACTCTAGGCATAACACACCAATGATGTAACTGGCGTACATTACACACTTAACTGATTCATTTCACTAGTGCCTTACTAATTATGGTTCAAACCATTGCTGGACTAATACTTGTTAGTTATTCAGCTAACTTTTACAGAGTTCCGTATTGTCTCTTTCTATCTTTATACACATTTAGTTATTATGTTAAACCTTGAATTTCAGTGACTTCAACTGCACCTAAGATTAAATGAAACATGTTAGAACAAAAAACATATACAAAGACGTTAGTGGAAGAGAAAAATTTAAGTAATATGAATGTGTCAAAGATTGAAGCGAAGAAGATTAATAGAAAAAGATAAACAGTGTTTTGTGTTTTACTTTAAATGAATGAGAAATCCTGAAGAAAAATGAGAAGAATGAATGGAAAAAAAGTAAAGTAAAGAAGTACATTATATAGGAACAGAGAGAGAGAGAGAGAGCATGTTAAATGAAGATGAATTAGAAATCAGTAGAAAAAGAAGAAAAAAATCAAGACTTCTCAGTAGAGTACGTATCTCTGCCATGCGTGCAAACCTGATTACTGGAAAACCTGAGCCATTGACATCTAGATTTGTCTAAACTATTGTGAGTGATGATAAGTCAGTCTTATCAAATTAAGTTGAGCAGTCAAATTAGATTGAGTGATTGATTTGAGCTGAATGGTTGAATTGAGATCTATCTATCTATCTATTGCCTGACGCCGTGATCCCCGAAGGGGTGGCCACGAACGAACCGCCCCCATGCACCTCTGTCCCCAGTCAGTCGACGCCCCTCCCCCCAACCAGCACCACCTTCGTTCATGTACTTCCTCTTGAATTGAGATACTTGAATTGAGATAAGTGGTCTAATTGGGCCAAGTGGTTGAATTGAGCAAAATGGTCAAATTGGGTTTTGTTATTGAATTGGGTCAAACAGTCAAATTGGGCCAAGTGGTAAAATTTGGCCGAACAGTTTAATTGGGTTGATAAGTTGAATTGGACTGACCTGTCAACTTTATCTGAACTGTCGAATTGGTCAATAATATGTTAGTAGTTAGTACCTACTGATTGTATGTATGTATGTATGTATGTATATATATACTCAGGCACATACCCCATTGCTGGGGGTAGCCGACACGAGACAGAGCCCGAACAGAAACTCTATATAAAGTTCCAATTCTCAGGGTCCGGGACCACTTTCGCGTTCCCTCGCCCCTTTTTCTGTCTCGTTGAGTAGGAGAATTTTATAAGGGGAGGAAGATTCCTAGCCCCCTTCCCCCACTGATTTTAGTAACAAAATTTGATTAAATCTGTTCATACAATATAGATACTGGCAAGGTAAATGGTTGGGGTTAAGTTTCTAAGCCCCCATTTGTTGTCATCCAATTATCAATATTATTATTGTGTGAAGTTCTTGTGTAACCTGCACATCTCATAGTGAGGTTCATTAAGTTGATAATGATATTGACAAATAGGGAAGAACACATAATCTCCGTAAGCTCCGTTTGGCAGAACAAATTGAAGATGCAGTACTATACGACACAGAAAGAAACAGAGAGACAGAGAAGGGGGGGGGGTTACAAGATGAAGACAAATGTAAGATGAAGACGCAGTAGTATAAATCCTGAGAGCGAAAGAGAGAGAGAGCGAGAGATGGAGAGAAGTTAGAGTGTGAGAGAGGTATGGAGGGTAGTAGGAGGGCAAGACCGTCGAGCAATCTGCTAAAAGCTTGGTGGCTAGACTACCTCCACCACCACCAAGTTCCACTACCTCCATCACCACCACTACTACATTCATCTCTATCACCTCCACCACCACTACTACATTCATCTCTTATCACCTCCACCACCACTACTACATTCATCTCTATCACCACCACTACTATACTCATCTTTATCATCACCACCACCACCACCACCAAAAGTTCCACTACCTCCATCACCACCACTACCACCACCACAAGTTCCACTACCTCCATCACCACCACTACCACCATCACAAGTTCCACTACCACCATCACAAGTTCCACTACCTCCAGCACCACCACTACTACATTCAACTCTATCACCACCACCACGAGTTCCACTACCTCCATCACCACCACTGCTACATTCATCACCACCACCATCACCACTAGTACCACTATCTCCATCACCACTACTACATTCATCTGTATCACCATCACCACGAGTTCCACTACCTCCATCACCACCACTGCTACATTCACCACCACCACCATCACCACTATCTCCATCACCACTACTACATTCATCTGTATCACCATCACCACGAGTTCCACTACCTCCATCACCGTTATATTCATTTATCACCACCACCACTAGTTCCACTACCTCCATCAACACCGCTTCTACATATATCTCTTATCACCACCCCTACCTCCACCACCACAATTTCCACATGGGTTCCACAAGCGAGTTTGGTCTAGTGGTCTAAGGCGCCTCATGCTGACCGCAAGGTCGAGGGTGCAAGTCTCAGAGATTCCTAAAGGTTTTTCGGATATCACGATCGCGAGAATTGTATTATGGTCCCATCATAGCCAAGAGGCTCAACTATCAGTTTGTGTTAGCTTACACTTACTCTCACCAGTGCATATGCGTATGTGTATGTACTATGGTGGGAGCTCAGGCACCTCACGGTTGCCAAAGGTCGCATGTGACCTCGTTGTTAAGGCAGAATAAACATTGTACTGTGCCTAGGTTAAGATAAACTCAGTGGACTTTCAGCCTCACGGCTGCAAGTGAACAATTAATGAACAATTAATATTTTATTATTTACCTCCATCACCAATACTACTACATATTATGACTATCAGGATGAGTTGGCAGGATGGTAAATTCATATATTATATGTGTAGACTAAATATTCTTTTTGAATGAATAGGCCAAGATTGTTCCTCCCTTCACAGTAAATGTGTTGATATTCAAAGACAAACTATAGTCCAGTCAAATTAGCTGATATTTCCCCGAACCCACCACTAATTGCAACAGAAACGAAACCTGTTGGGATTTGTTCAGTAGGGTACCCTTCATGATATACTAAAAGTCCCACAATTTTTTTTGAGTGGATCAATATTTTTATCAGGGTTGAACGTTTGGATTTATGGATTTTTTGGATTTTTTTTTTTTTTTTTTTTTTTTTTTTTGGTGCATGTATGACATCAGTATAGGTAGTAATATTCATAACTACATGTATGTTTTCCCATAATGCCTCCCTGTCTTGAATAAGTTTGAAACCTGCCGCCTTCCCGATCCCAAAAACCCTGGATGTGGTATCACACCCCAAGAAAGCATGCACAAAGAGAATATGCCTGCAAACCTGGACCCCAACCTTATGCTTGATCGAATTAACACCCATGCACCTGACTTCTGCTCCTTTCTTTGGTTCAGGTTGGAAGTGGATGTCATGTTTGTTTTCTCCTGCAAGGTGGATGAGGAGAACAAGTAGGTCTGTGTCGTTTCCGACTAACACAGTTTCTCTGTCCTCAGAGATTCTCACTGCAGTTTGGACAATAAGAGTATCTGCATCCCCTCTGGCATGGATAACTTCACAGCCTTCTTTGGCCAGGGCATCTCCCAAAAGTTCAAGAAAGCGTTGCTTGTTCTCTTTGTTTGAGAGGAATTCCTTCTTTTTTAACTGGAGTTTTGTGGACAGATGGAATGTCACCTTCCTACCCTCACACTCCACTCGACGCTGATGTGTGCTGTCTTTTGTTGAAGGTCCCGCCTCATAACCATCAAACACAACCACTGCCTGACCATAGTGTTTTGTAACATATCTGGTATAATCCTGCAATATCTTGTTGTATGTTTCACCAAGTTGCCATGGAATGCGATGGAGAAGAGCACCTCCATCAAGGACTTATGTGATATTTTGACATGGTGCTGGGTTGTGTGGTACCTCGGACCAGATGGCGTCAGCTAGTTGTGCCTTCACAGCTTTCAGGAGCTTTCCCTTCCCTTCGAACAAGGCAGGTGGGTAGTTGCAGAGCTCATAGGTGAGGGCATTCGGAAGATCATTTGCCTGAGATCCTGCAATGATGAGTCGTTGAAACAGAAGAAGAAGAGGATCAATCTGTACTTCCTCATCACCTATCTTGACTGCAGACTTAGAGTCAAAAGTCACAGCTTGGGCTTTCCTTTTGAAACTGTACTTGACCACATGTTGTCCAACCATTTTATTAAGAATGTCATATCCGATCCTTTTTGCATCATCCACATTAACCTCGGAACCAGCCGAGATTCCGCTGACTATGTTGCGGAGGGATGAGTCTGCTTCGAATGGAGACCTCCAGTCAATGGAGGACAGCAATGTGCTACAGTCACTACTGTCCCTTGTTTGCCGAGCTTGTGATATGTCTTTATGCTGTTCACTCATCTGGTATGTGATGGATGTCAGCTGTTGCATTGCCATGTTTACTTCTGCACAAACTGGCCTTGAAAGACACCAGACCAGTCTTTGGGTTTCCGTCATTCCCCTCCCTCTGGTGAGACCTCCACTCGTCTTCAGACCTCTCATAAGTGCCTGTTCGATCACCAGGTCTGGAGACAACCCTGCCCAGAAGCGGTCACTCCTCCTGACTACATGTAGTCCCTGGGTGAACTGTTGGTAGACATTGGGGTGTGTGTGTCTTCCAGTTTTGTCATTTTCTGCAGATAGAGGTGCAATGACTTCGTGTACAAGTTATGGCCGGAGGCAGCTAAGTACGGAAGCATGGCTTGCATCGTCTCCAGATGGAGGGACCAATCTCCGATTCGTTCTGATCGCATGAATGACCTCATGATGTCTATCATCTCCATGTATTGCAGCCACAGACGTGCAGTACGGTAGCTCGATTCCAACATGTCCTTGTGTGTCTCAAGTTTCTGTTGTAGATCCTGCAGGTACAAAGATGATTCTACATCACTGAGTGTGATTTCACCAGAGAGGAGATCATCATAGAGGTTCCCTATTGTCTCCAATTCCAGTGGCACATTGTCATTAGATAAAGACAACTTGATCCCCAACAGGCTGCTCAAGAGAAGTGTGTGAAGGACGAAACCTACAAGGAGATGACCACGAATGGCACGAGCAACTGCGTGTCCAGTGAGAATATGGGTAACAGTGTTCCCAGCGAAGATCACTTCCAAGATATCTTGAAGGCCTGTTCCTCTCATTAAGTGCCCAATGCTACCCAGAAAGCTCATTAGTGCGTGAAATCCCCCAAGTCTTAAAATAATCGGATGCAGATCACTGTCCTCTCCAGCACTTTCCACAATTTGAGTTGCCTTGAACCACAACGGCTAGTCAAAAGTGAGCACTGGTGTTGCTCTATAGCGCTTGGCATGCTCTGCAACGAAGTGTAAAGTTGAGTTGACACACGTCATGTCACTCGGGTTCATATCAATAATGGGAAGGAACATGGTGGATGACTGTCCTGGGTGGTCTCCGTTGTTTACCATTTGCATGTATCCCGACCATGCTGGTCTTGGTAACCGGACTGACAGGGACGTTTTCCACAGGAGATCTACCTTGGGGCTTTCCGTGTGTTTGGGTTCCTCTGGTAGAGCTTCATACTTGATATTAGCAAGTTCATCACCAAGTGATATGAATTTCTTAATGCTGATGTGTCCTACAGCAGCGATCTCCTCTGCTGTCACAGACACACGTTTTACCACAGAGGTGACATCACATGGGTGTTACAACTGCCATAATACCCATTCCGTGGAATGACCCAGAGCCGTCAAGAGTCCTAGTGTCATGATCCACGTTGTCGGCCACATATTGAACAGACTGCCCAGGGAGGAACTCTGGAATCTCCAATCCCTGGTTGACAGCTGCACTCCGTTCATATTTTTGCACCTCTGAATATGAACTACAGAATCCATGGGCATTCAGTGTGTCAATCAGAAATCTTGAGGCAAAATGCGAATGCATTTGCACACCTAGACCTAATTGCAATGGTGCAGTCATAACTCTGGGGCGGGCAGCCTGCATTAATGGTTGAATATTAATATAGGCCTAAAGACAGACCTTATTGGAAAACATACATGTAGTTATGAATATTACTACCTATACTGATGTCATACATGCACCAAAAATGAAATCCAAAACAAAAAATCCACAAAAATCCAGAAATCCAAAAGTTCAACCCTGATAAAAATATTGATCCACTCAAAAAAAATTGTGGGACTTTTAGTATATCATGAAGGGTACCCTACTGAACAAATCTCAACAAGTTTCGTTTCTGTTGCAATTAGTGGTGGGTCCTGGTGTACATTGACTGGACCCCTTTCAGTCAGATGACGTATTTTTTTTTTTTTCTACATGCTTGACCTCCAAACGATTATTTGTACTCAACTTTTAAAGGGATCGCCAGAGTTAGAGGATTAATTGAGATCGTCTTTACTCCTTTGATTCCTAGCGGTTCTTCATAAACTGAATTTAAATCACCCGGCAGCAGCATCAATAAAATATAGATGTAGCCGTCTGATGCAACCTTATCTGATACAAAGAGCGTCTTTTGGATCCTCTTTGTTTCACTCCATTAGTTTGGAGATTTTAAGAAGTTTTGTCCTATTAATTTGGCTATCATAAGGTAATTTCACCGAATATTATTACTTTGAATTTCAGCAAGGATTGGGTTTGGGGTGGATTTTCTTCAGACTAGAGGGCAAACTAAACATGCGTTGCTTGACAATAGCAAACACAATCAAAACCTTCATCAATAATTAAACTAAATAGCATAGTAACCGGTCGGATGAGATAGTTTTAAGGGATTAAGAATATACCATTGTTATTCTCGTTTCCATATCTGTTCTTATTAATGAATATTGTATATCGTGTAATTCATGTTACAGGTCAACGCTTAGGTTGGGAAAAATATATATCTTTGCGTTTGCATAATGAAGGGAGTATAGGTGGAAAGTGGAATATAGAGTTATTTTTAATAGTCGGCCAATGGTGGTAGGCCTAATTTGCAGACACAGCGGACCGCAAAATACTATATATAATATATATATATATATGGTGTCTCAAAACAGACGTGCCAAATTTCAGGATATGATTACATAGATAATTCTAATCATAAAATGTTCTATGAAAAAAAAATCTAAATCTCAACCGTTTAAGAAGTACTGAAGCTTTTATGTAGTGTCCTACCCCGCATTGCTGTAATGGACTCTTCCATGTCAAATAGTTTTCAGCAGGTCGAAGGTGAGCTAATACATCTATAATCATTTTGCAACTTACAGAATTAAAATATCGTGATAATAATATGGTAAAATATGTGTTGTTAGATGTGGGTGTGGTAGGCTCTAAGACAACTAGGCCAGCCTTATGGGGAAATACGTAAGAAAATGCCATTTTCAACAGGCAAACTAGCAAAATTTGGACTTTGCTTATAGAATATTTTATGCTTAGAATACTAACTTGTCCTAACCAAATCTTGAAGTTTGGCACGTCTATTTTAGGACACCCTGTTTATATATATAATATATATATATATGTATATATTCCATTTTCACCTTGAGTAGTTGGATTTAAATAAATTATACAATGGTAAGAGAAACATCATACCGTTACCTGGGGAACTTATGTGATGCATTATGTGGATGACTTGAAACTTAAATATACTGTAGTTTCCATCTTAACCCCTTCTCTACCGGTGAAGTATTTTTTTTTATATATTGTAGAATGCGTAGATCCAGGGGTTATTCAATATCAATGAGGGGTAAATAAAGCTGGTTATATATGTAACTTTGATAATAACAGTTTACAATAATAGTTAATGTGACTCCTCAGTGGGTTATGGTTGGAGTCTGAATAAGGTTATAACTATGTGTAAGTTATATGGACTTAAGGTAAAAGGGGTTTTACCTAAGTCTCTGGGTTAGACAGCAAGTGTTTAAGTGATGTGGGAAGGTTGACTGTCAGGAGGTGATATGGTGTACACCTTCCCTTATCTGTGTTCTGTGTAGAGTGAGGAGGCTTCCTACCTCCATGCTAAGGGGGGACACCGGATTTGTTTTACCCTTCTCTCCTTTTCTCTCTGTCCCTGGCTTGTATCCATTCGGCCCCATTCAGCCAACTGTTTTAAGACGTTTATCCCCATCCAGGTGTCGATTTCTTCCTGGCGAGCGATAGCGAGCCAGCATTGTAAGGAGGAATCCGGCTTCGCCGGAGAAATTTAGCTTGCTGTCAAAACAAAAATATATATATGCTGGCTCGCTACCGCTCGCCAGGAAAATATTGACACCTGGATGGGGGTAAACGTCTTAAAACAGTAAGCAGAATGGATACTAGCCAGAGAAAGATAAAACAAATCCGGTGTCCCCCCTAAAGGTAGGCTGTGATTGTTGACTCAGCATTCAAAAGCTAGGTCAAGTATTGGGTTGTGTGTTTATTGTTGACTTCCTGTGCCATCTTGTATTGCTTAATACTGGCTTTTAGTAGTGTCTATGAGTAGGGATGTTTACATTGAATTGTTGATACTTTGTAAGTATAAACAATATAGATAGTTATATCTCTATGATGAGATTGATTTAGTGAATATTTAATGTGTAGTGCTATATGTGTTTTACTAAAGGGTTAATGGGTTATAGTGGATTACATATGGGTTATAATACATACATATATAGATACTTTCAGTCCTTTATATAATGCTAATGGAAAATAAGGTGGGCATATTAAGTGATTGAGTCTAGTATACTTGCATATATATTTGAGTATAATATGCGTGTTACAATATTCTAGCTATATTTAGAGGATTTTGTGCAGTTGAAGAAGGATCTGTGGTAGCGAAAAAGGTTAAGTGAGATAGTTCGAAGCCTGTTAATTGCTGGAGGTCTGTTTGAAACTGAATAAAATCGTCTAATAGTACCCAGAGAAAATAAAAAAAGACGTGGCCGGTACAGAAGGGATAATTACTCGGTTATTACAACGTGTTTATGGACACATTTGTTGTTGATTGTGATAACTTTATATTAATTTGAGAGACCGCATTTTCTTGCTTTTCCTTGAATTATTGAGAAATAACTGAGAATGGAGTAAAAAAAATCGCCTTGTTAAAACACTAAAAATCGAGTAAAGTGGATGAAAAGTAATCTGAACACTGAAGACTAAGATACTCACACCATTTATGACGCCGTATCTTTACCTGATCGACGTATCCTAAAGGCCGACAGCGTAATTCTAGGGCCATTAATATGCATGCAAAAATCACAACTGGATATTATATCTTGATAGTCTGGTTTTCCTGAGTACGAGGAAGTTATGATGTCGTGGGCAAGAAACAAGCTGTTAAGGGGGGTGACTTGATTTTGTTTTCCTCTTTTCTCTCTTCCTCTCGCTTGTATCCATTCGGCCCCATTCAGCCTACTGGTTTAAGACGTTTATCCCCATCCAGGTGTTGATTTCTTCCTGGCGAGCGTTTTAAAACAGTAGGCTGAATGGGGCCGAATGGATACAACTCAGAGAGAGAAAAATAACGAGGTTGGCAACCTTAATCACTGGTTTGGTTTGCATCGCACCTCTCCGTAACTTACAGAATCTTTTGAGTATCCAAGCTTTGGACATTTAGATACAGTGTAGACTAGTTGGATGGTTTAACCTAATCAATGAATTTAACTCCCAACACCAAACACCTCTCAATGAAATTAATGAAACCATGTGATCCTCCTGGGATTCGAACCTGGGATACCACATACAGATTTTAAACGCTCTAACCATTAAACCACCAAGACAGTCAAAGTTTGAGTACATCACTACGATTGATATCCATTTATCGAATATATACTGGATATTAATGTAATCATGTACTCAGACCCAACTGATTAATGAATAGCGTAATGTTTATGTGAAAGGAATCATTCATGTGTAAGAATAATTCAAGTTACAGTTGTGACATATAAGGTTCACTGAGATAATCCTTAAACCTTTTATTTTTAGTTTCTTCCTAAGCTGAGTATAATCGTTTGGCAGTAGGATTTGTATGATAAAGATATTGTTATTTTGTTGAAGGGGTTGAGGATCTTTGCATATACACGTACTGGCGTATGAGTCAATAGGCATACTCACACGTAAATCATGTCCATATTTGTTTGTCGGATTCGTTTGTTTGACGGCTAGATATGGGCCTCAGCGGACACTCCAAAAATCTTGCCAGGGACCAACAATGTCAATTTATATTTGATTTACCTGTTGAACTTGGATAACGTCATTGTGCAAAGTCAAGCTGTTAAATGAGGTCAACAAGTATCTGTGTCTTATTGTCATCCATTGATCACATGACTCCAACACAAGATCCACCTTGGGGAGGTCACCCATTAACCCGTTTAGTAATATAAGATTCTTTTTTATAGTGTTCTTGGTAACGTTAGACGATTGTATATAGATTAGGGAGGACCTCTAGCAATCAATGAGGTAAAATCTCCCAGTATCCCTTTGTTGTCACAGACCCTTTCTAAACTTAATTAAATTTTCGTATTATATGAATATATGAATTATAAAAGAAAGACAGAAGTAAATGAAGCATACTTCATGATATATTTTAAAGGGTTGCCAATTACCCAGTTTACATTCTAACTTTACTAGTTCATTGGTAAGCCCCATCTGGTGGTGCGTGGCGGTTCTTTTTGGTTCCTCCATGTCTCACTCCATTAATTTGGAGATTTTAAGACGTTTGACTTAATTAGTTTGGCAATAGACGCTTCACTCCATTCAGGTATCGATTATTATTATTTTTTGTTTCTGGGCGACCAACAGCGAACCTGCAATTTGAGAGAAAACTATTATCTGCCGAAAAAAACAAAAATACATATTTAGCGTGAAGGGAGTCTGGGGTGCCGCTTTCTTTTTCTACTCTAGGGGGTAAACTAAAAGATAATATTGCTAAACAAAATTATGGATCAATCAAACCCCACAATTATAAATTTATAATTGAACATAATATTATAATCCCTAAGACGTCGCGCGACACCATATTGTTTTAACTTTTTTAAGACTTGATTTATTTATGTTATGGTTAATTGAATTGTTTATTTGAGAAATACAGCAACTCATTATTTTCAAATTGAGTGTTACCGGTATACTGTATTTAATGGTTAGATGTTTATAAATGTTCCTCATTTTCGACGTAACTGGGTCGTTTAACTATTTTAATCAGATGACCCTATTTTTTATTTTATTCTAGCTACCTCTAGGTAATTTTTCCAATCCAACTATCCAACTATCGTCCAATTGCTCTCATCTCTTGTCTTTCTAAAGTTTTTGAAACTATTCTTGCTTCCAAATTTCTTAAGCATTTCTCTTCTCATAATCTGCTCTCAGATCGCCAATATGGCTTCCTTAAGGATCGCTCTACTGGTGATCTTCTTCCATATCTTACCAACTCTTGTTCATCCTCCTTTCGGTACTTCGGTGAGACTTCTATTGCACTAGACATATCGAAAGCCTTCGATAGAGTCTGGCACAAATCTTTAATTTCTAAACTACCCTCCTTCGGTTTCTATCCCTCCATCTGTGCCTTTGTCTCTAATTTCCTTTCCGACCGTTCCATAGCCGCGGTTGTGGACGGCCATCGTTCACTAACTCACCCTATAAACTCCGGTGTTCCTCAGGGCTCTGTCCTATCACCTATTCTCTTTCTAATTTTTATAAATGATCTCCTCAACTGTACCTCAATTCCCATCCATTCATACGCAGACGACTCAACCTTACGCTACTCCATTAGTTTTTCACAACGCCCCAGCCAGCAATCCCTCAACGACAAACGTAATGAAGCCATAGAACTCTTAAATTCTGATCTAAATACTATCTCCAATTGGGGCAGAGAAAACCTTGTTACCTTTAATGCTTCCAAAACCCAATTTCTCCATCTATCTACCCGTAAGGAACTCCCAGCGGACTATCCCTTATTCTTCAACAATACAAAAATCAATCCTTCATCTTCTCTCAATATTCTTGGTGTCTCTTTTTCTTCTGCTCTCAGTTGGAAGGACCATATTACCAGTCTTGCTAAGGCAGCCTCCCAGAAGCTGGGTGTGCTCAACCGCCTTAGGGGGTTCTTTTCCCCTGCACAGCTTCTTGCTCTGTACAGGGGCATAGTGCGTCCTTGTATTGAGTATTGTTCACATGTGTGGGGAGGTTTCTCTCACACCGCTCTCCTAGACAAAGTTGAAAGGAAGGCCTTTCGTATCATTAACTCCCGTCCACTCACCAAATCTCTGCAATCTCTCTCTCTCTCCGCCGCAATGTTGCATCTCTCTCGCTATTCTATCGCTACTATAATAATCACTGTTCCTCAGAGCTTTCCCAGTGTATACCACCTCCTTTACGTAGGGCACGTGGTACCCGTCTTGCAACTCAATCCCACCCCTACTCTGTGCAACTCTCCAACTCGAGAGTGAAACGTTACTCTCAAACTTTCTTCTACTCAACAGCTGAGCTCTGGAACTTTCCCAGAATCAGTCTTTCCCTCTTCCTATGACTTAAATTGCTTCAAACTCTGTGTGTCCAGGCATTTTGGCTCGAACGTCCCTTGATTTTGGCCCTGTCACTCTTTCAACTATGGGGGAGGCACTCGCTATAGGCAGTTCTGCCTTTTGCCTCCCTCAATCACATAGATATTTTTTTTTTTATATAAAACTTAACAAGGACTTATTATAGGATTAATGGATCTTTTGATTCCTAGAGGTTCTTCCGAAGTTGAGTAAAATCTCGTGACAGTAGCAATCATCAAGTAAACATATCGTCGTCCGATTGAAAGGGTTAAAATTGAGGGTTGATGACGGACAATTATAATACAGTACCCGGATAATTTTCTTGTCATTCGCTTTAATTAATTGCATTGTCCATTTAGGCGGTAGTGCTTATTGTTTGGTCTACTGTATATATTTGTGTATTTATTTATATTTTGTTTCCTTGCTAGACCTCTATCAAGCTATACAAATAATAACGCCCTAGACCCCATTTCAAGATAAATTTGGTAAATTTTTCGGTAGAAAGATTTCCCGGCCAAACGCCAGTTCCTCCTAAAATTACAGGCTCGCTATCACTCGCCAGGATACAATCGGCATCTGAATGGCACAAAAGGTCTTAAAATCACTAAACTAATGGAGCGAACGTCTTAAAATCTCAAAACTAATGGGCCTAAGCATGAGGAAGGAGGGGTCCAAAAAAAGCAACTACCTGCCCCTTAAGTGGCAAGATATGACGCTGGTTATGCTTTGATCATCATACACAGCCGATATAATGTTATGTTGCTCTTCATTACCGGGCTGTGGTAAAGGGTTAATGTAAGAAGTACCTTAGTGATTATTAACACCTGGAGCACGATGGAGTATTGTTCGGCGTATTCTGGTTACCATTAGACGATTTTATTTAGCTTGTAATATATATGTAGGACTTGGAGGGTTTATTAACATCTCAATAAACCATCTGAATAATATTAGGCCTTCTGAACCTGCATAAAATCGTCTAATGTTTGTCAGAAAAAGTATCACCGTACTGAAGAGGTTAAGAAACTATATTGAAATGAGTACCATGGTATTTTCTTATATTATTTAAGAATCTACACAATTTGGGTAATATGAACTGAGGACACATTTTTGACTAATGATAATGAATGTGAGTGTTTGGTTTTCCTTGGGTATTGGGTATTTTATTTACGTGCTAACATACCTTCAATTTGGCTCTGTCACTCTACCAACTTTGGAGAGACACTTGTTACAGGCAGCTCTGCCTTTTGTGCCCTTTGTTCACGTAAGACAAATGCTGATGGGAAATATAATTATTTAATTTACATTTAATTGTATGATGTGTGACAGTAATTTCCTGTGTATGAACGAATGTAAACAAAATCAATGACATTGATTGGTTCGCGTACTATTATTTATTGAGAGGGCTGTTCAAAAGTAAACTGATTGGAGGAAGTTTGTTATTCAATCTCTAGTTAATTGGATTGTTTATTGATAGAATAAGATAATTTACTTATTTTCAGATAAATTGGTTAAGCAAATATATTATTCGCTTTTTGATGTACATTAAAGTGGTTCGGTGGCTTTATTCAGACGGTCTGTCTCTATTTTGTTAAAGCTACTGCCAGATAATTTTGTAAGAAGTTACTAAGAATGAAACTATTAAAGATTATATAAGTTTTAATTACTCTTCTAAGTATGGCAACCCCTTCTTAAGTTGTATAACACCGTCTGGAATTAGCTAGTAGCTACAATTTAACAGAAACATTGTGTTATCTAATATAAAGGGTTAATTAGTGATGGGATGGACTAATTGATTTAATACATAAGGATATTTTGTAATTAATGTTGACATTCTTTGATTGTTCTCTTAGATTATAGAATGACAAAGGCAACTAATCTAGCCATTCTGGTATATGTTGTTACTTGTTACATGATTTGAATTTAATAGATTGGAGATTGTTTAATTTGGTAGAAACGGAGATTGTGAACCTGTATTAGTACACAACGTATATGTTTGTTTAAGTAAAGCACTTATACAGTTATAATTCCATTTCACATCAATATATATACATATATATTCTAGGCTAAGAACTAATACCTTTTGTTATATCTTAAAGATACAATATAATATGATTGTATTCTGAATATGTATCTTTACTCCCTAACAAGTTATCATGAACTTCTATATTTATATTATATAATTTTATTTTCAATCTTCATTCAAC
The DNA here is from genome assembly GCA_032716605.1 of Paralithodes platypus. NCBI lineage: Eukaryota > Metazoa > Arthropoda > Malacostraca > Decapoda > Lithodidae > Paralithodes > Paralithodes platypus. Next base: position 74,832,549 of record CM064492.1, on the reverse strand, counting down.
TCTGCACAATCCCTAAAACTTGACAAACATTGTCGGTCAAGTTTACGCAACATTGGATATAAGACGCAGGCTGAATACATAAATTAAATCATTGTGAAGTAATAAAATACCAAAGATTTTTGCCCAGTTGGCCTTCGCTAACGTTTTCTTTTAGTGTGGTAGGGTGAGGGAGGGGAGACGGAGGGGGTCAATAGTGCTTCACCACTGACCACGTTAAGGGAGCCCACCTCGCTTTGTTTGTTCTCTTTCTCTCCCTCTCTCTTTGGCTTGTATCCATTCGGCCCCTTTCAGCTTACTGTTTTAAGACTTTTACCCCCATCCAGGTGTCAATATTTTCCTGGCGAGCGGTAGCGAGCCAGCATATATATATATATTTTTTTTTTTTGACAGCAAGCTAAATGTGTACATTTGTTGATAGAAAAATGGCTCCGGCGAAGCCGGATTTCTCCATACAATGCTGGCTCGCTATCGCTCGACATAATAAAAACAACACCTGGATGGGGATACATGTCTTAAAACAGTTGGCTGAATGGGACCGAATGGATACAAGCCAGGGAAAGAGAGAAAAGGAGAGAAAGTTAAAAAAAAAAACGGTGACCCCCCTTAACGTCTTGTCCAAAAAATAGCCAAAACCATACCACTGTCACTAGTACTGTCTTCTGTTCCACCTACTGTATCTTGTCTGACCAAACCTTGCGGCAGATCCCGCTAACCTCCATCACTTTCTTCAACACCGACCACACAGGATCGACAAATAGCAACATGCATATTAAACACGTTGGGCTAAAGTCTGCTCTCTGATCGAAAGACATTTAATGCTTACATATGAATTCGAGAATATGCTTCGAAATCAATTTATCTGGGTTAAACCGTAAGGTCAGGTAAGGTAAGGTATTGTATATCATATTTGACTCGTAGGTTGGATTCTGAGTTAAGGGGAGACGGACCGTGTTTTTTTTGTTTTTTTTTTTTTTTTTTTTTCTTCCTTTTCTTCATTTTAATTCATGTATTCCTTTATTTGTTAGTTTTCTCTCTAAACCTTCATCAAGCTTTGAAGAATTTATTTTTAAACCCCCCTTCAATATAGATTTGTACATTTTTCGGTAGAAAAATTTCCCGGCCAAAGGTCGATTCCTCCTAAAATTACAGGTTCGCTATCGCTCGCCAGGAGAAAAATGGACACCTAAATGGCACGAAAGAAATGGGGTGAAAGGTCATAAAATCCCAAAACTATTGAACCAACGTCTTAAAGTCTGATAACTAGTGGGGGCTGAACATTAAGGAGAAGGGGGTCTAGAAAAACGGTTTGTCTCTCCTCAATTATAAGATGACGTGGATGACCTCCGTAGGCCCTAGAGAGTTATTTTTTAATCTGTAATTATTTTACGTTATTCATTTTTCAGAATGCAGTAGTTTAAGTAAAGTAAGGTTGCAATTCCTATTTCAATAAGTTAAATTAATGCTTTGATACAGCAGGTCATTGATAAAGCCAGATACCGAATTAACCTGCTCAGAAATTTAGATAATACATGTGTGTTTGTGGATGTGTAGGATTTTTCTCAATATTGCTTTCTTTAACAACATTATACTAATCTTCGGTCTTTTAATAAACAGCAGTTATTCCAGAGGATCCACTAACGTTTGGATCACTTTACTATAGGCTGTTACCTGTGTCAAATGGGGCGTCATAAGTATCCAATAACGTTACCTTCTTATTTACTATAGGCTATTACCTGTGTCAAATGGGGTGTCATAAGTATCCAATAACGTTACCTTCTTATTTACTATAGGCTGTTACCTGTGTCAAATGGGGCGTCATAAGTATCCAATAACGTTACCTTCTTATTTACTATAGGGTGTTACCTGTGTCAAATGGGGTGTCATAAGTATCCAATAACGTTACCTTCTTATTTACTATAGGCTGTTACCTGTGTCAAATGGGGTGTCATAAGTATCCAATAACGTTACCTTCTTATTTACTATAGGCTGTTACCTGTGTCAAATGGGGTGTCATAAGTATCCAATAACGTTGCCTTCTTATTTACTATAGGCTATTACCTGTGTTAAATGGGGAGTCATAAGTATCCAATAACGTTACCTTCTTATTTACTGGCAGGTGAACAGGGGAATCGGATGTAAGGAAACTTGCCCATTCATCTTAGGTTACCCGGAAATCGAGCCAGGGTTCTCTTGGTTCCCGGCCATCTTACCAACCGTCTACCTTTGTTTTCTGTCTCCATGCACCCTAATGTTCTTCTCTCTCCTTGAATTTCCTCACCCGTCCTCTTCCAGGGGTAAAACTATTGGTTTAAGGGAGCTCAGACGGTATTGTGCAGCATAATTTACTGGTTCGGCTCAATGGTTTAAGGAGGGGGTTTAGTTTGCTCTCTAAACCTCTATCAAACTTTAAAAAACACCCCCAAGAACCCCCTTCGATATATATTTGTACATTTTTCGGTAGAAAATGTCCCGATCGAAGGCCGATTCCTCTTAAAATACAGGGTTGCTATTGCTCGCCAGGAAAAAATTAACACCTAAATGGCACGAAAGGTCTTAATATTGGCAAAGAAATGGAAGAAAAGGTCTGAAAAACGCCAAAGTAATGGGGCGAATGTTTTGAAATCTCATAATTAATAGGGATAAACATGAGGGAGAAGGAGGTCCCGAAAAAAACCTGCCTTCCCTTAAGTGTGATCCGTATGAGCCATTGAGCCAACTTGCCAGATCCGCCCGTCTAGTCCTACACAAGATCTAATTCCTCTTCCCCCTAGCTTCCCTATAGCTACTTTCCGACATTCTTAAGGGGGGTCACCGTTTTTTTTTTTTTTTTTTTTTCCTCTCCTTTTCTCTCTTTCCCTGGCTTGTATCCATTCGGCCCCATTCAGCCAACTGTTTTAAGACGTTTACCCCCATCCCCAATTTCATTGTATGGAAAAATCCGGCTTAAAATTTTCTATCGAAAAATGTACAAATTTAGCTTGCTGTCGAAACAAAAATATATATATATGCTGGCTCGCTACCGTATGCCAGGAAAATGTTGACACCTGGATGGGGGTAAACGTCTTAAAACAGTAGGCTGAATGGGGGTGAATGGATACAAGCCAGGTTTTGACCATCATTTACTGCAAATATTACTGCTATATTTTACTGTTTTGCCACAATGAAATCAGTCATCTTCGCTAATGACATATGCCTAAGATTATATTATTAGTATTATGTACTAAACTGAGTGGTCTTTCAATAAATGCTACTCAGTTCCTAAATCTTCGTTTAATATGGGATAGACAACACATTTTCTACATGTTTAGCCTTTCAGTCCTTTCATTTTGGCTATCATTAGACAAATTTTATTCAATTTAGGAAGCATTATTAAAAAAATAAATGAGGTTCAGACTATCTCAATTAACCCCATACCTCACAGATCCTTCCAAAGCCAAGTAATATCATAGTGTTATGCAAAATAACATGTAAACAGGCGTCTTATTATGTAAAAGAGAGTGGCAGGAATACAGCTAATATGACCACTCTCACCTCGCCTTACACATTCACGGCTGTTTAATATTCCCGCTATTGTATCTTATCGGTGTCCAACCCTCTAAGCTCTCCTTCTTGGTGGTATATTATGTTGTTATATATTGTTTGTTATATCCGACCGCTGCTCTTTATAATCTTACATTTATTATTTGTTTTATTCGTCCCCCTCTAACGTTGAAACTTCATTTTTATCACTACAACAAGATCTCAAATCTGTCGATAAATTCGCATTATGCCAGGAGAAAGCAGGTTTGGTATTTTTTTTTTTTTTTCAGTTTGGGTAGGTCGCTTTCTTTGTAATTTAACTACACTACTCTTATTGACTTCTTATAATTCCACGTTCAGCTGTTACTCAGTACTTGATTCTTTACTTTTGTATAAACACATACACATCTGGAAACAAAAATATACGTAAGTTAGATTTTGAAATCGTGTGTTCAGTATTCACAACATATTCACTGTAAAAGTACTGGTTCAATCAAGCCATGTATAATTTTTTATTCAGGGTGTAATTCGAACATTATTTACTTATTTTCCACAATTTTGGGATATATACGATTATTGGGTTCTGAATTAGTGACATATTACTGATATTATTATTTTTACAATATTTGTTCTAGCCTATTGTGCATTTTTTTTTTTTTTTTTTTAGTGTACGCATTGCCCTCTCTGTTGTAAGGGCTATACAGTATATGGGTCGGCCTGCCACATCGCTTCATCCCACAGTTCTTTTCTGTATAACAACCAGCCAGTTTTTACTATTCATTGCACCTACCAACTCGAGTCACCCTTTTCAGACCTTAAAATCCCCCTTGATTGCCTAGTTCCTTGAATATTGTATATATATCGGCCTTTCCTCTCCTGATCTTTCCCAGGTTCAGAACCAGTTTTTACTCTCTTTCAGTTTTCCTGTGAACCCTCCTTGACCTTCAAAGCACCCAAAGTATATTTGATTTTCTTTAATATCCCTTTAACCCTTTGAGTAACCAGGCATCCTGTTATATTTTTTATTTTTTCTCGCTAGCACTCTAGACGACGTTTTACAGCTTAGAGAGGCGCTTTATATATCAAAGGGGTAAAGTAGATCTCGGTGAACCATTTTATTCCCAGGCTCCTAAAATATATTTGATATAAAGTGATATTGTAGTTTTATTATTTTTTAGAAGGTTTACTCAAGATGCTCGGTCTTTATGTACAATGAATCAGTTTATTGTGTATTTAATTTGTTTCGACTGAATTGAAAATATTCCAATTTTAATATCACCATTTCACAAATCGTCAAAAATAGAAAACAAAAATCCATCAATTACAAATATTCGTATTTCGCTAAATCCCTCTTCTCCCTCTTTCCTTTCCATCTCCCCCCCCCCCCCCCTCTCTCTCTCTCTCTCTCTCTCTCTCTCTCTCTCTCTCTCTCTCTCTCTCTCTCTCTCTCTCTCTCTCTCTCTCTCTCTCTCTCTCCTTCCATTCCCCCTTCCACTCCCCTCTCTCCTTCCCTCTTGCTCTCACTGTTCCATTCAAAAGCTTCTCTCTAAATCCAAATATTTTTCCTCGGTTTTCTTTTCCAATGCCTCCGCGCAGTTTTCCCGTTTCCTTCTCTTCCCTCAAATCGCTTTGATTTTATTTATATTGTTTTTGTTATTTTAGTAGTAGTAGTAGTAGTAGTAGTAGTAGTAAAATTAATGATCATATACAGTATATATATACAGTATATATATATATATATATATATATATATATATATATATATACTTCAACAAAATTATCAATGATGGCAATGAGACGTCTATGTTAGCTTTTTTTTTTTTTTTTTTTTTTTTTTTTTCAGTCAAAAATTATAATACACACACAGTTAGTCTATTTATCGACAACAATGGATATAGACCCCCATTATGTTGTCAGGGTACTTTGGAGATAGGTTTGCTCGTAGGGTATTGGGTATAGGGTAGGATTTGGTTGTCAGGGTTTAGTCGACAGGTGGAAAGTGTCGGAAAAAGCGGTCGTGCACAACTTCCTCGATCTGTTGTCAGGTTAGTATGATCGATTTTTCCAACTTTTAGTTGGCAATTTAATCCTGGTAACATTATGGAGGATATATTAAATTGGTGTGAGTAACTAGACTGAAACTAGATGAATATACTGTAGTTGTCCGAAATGTTACACTGTAAATACAAGCTTTCTAAACTGACCAAAATATGCTTATTCTACTGCATCTGAAATGAGGGGAATTACTTCTCAAGTACCGGTACCGGTATGACTAGATGTTTTTTCACTAAAATAAGACTTTACTTGCTACACTGATTATATCCTGTCGTTTGATGCTTGTTGGTAAACAAATCTTGCTAAATTGACAGTATAAATCCAGCATGTATAGATACATGTGTAATCTGGCCAGTGTGATGAATTGTATTTTTCAGTGTATAAATCTCAAATTCGGAAGCTTTTAGACCAAATTTGCTGAAAAATATTCCCAGTGACTGGGCCTCTAAATATTAGGTGAGGATAGGTTAAGATATATTATCATGATCGTGCTGGTAAAAGAAAAGTATGGCGATAGTATGAAGCCATCCCAACTTGTGGAATATGTGGTCCGTTGCGGGTGAAAGAGCCAAGTTGTCAGGTCCAGGCGCTTCTTATGACCACCAGGACTACGGACGGAATTATGCGACTTTGTTACGGATATACTTCCAAGTACCAGAGAGAGAGAGAGTGGTCCTGATCTCGAAGACCACACACCTAATCTATGTAGATACTCCAATCGTAAGAATGTACAATATTCCATAGTGCAAAATAATCATTGCAAAGTGTATGTGTTGCAGGGCCATTATCCTGAATCACTTTACTTTCTTTTGAAATCTTATTGCTTGATTAACTAATTTAGTACAAATACTGTATATACTAATGTTGTAGAAAATACTGTATATACTAATGTTGTAGAAAATCGATAAGTTCTCTTCCATGACGTAACACACTTCATTACTTTCTTCTTCATATGAGATCGGCAAGACCTGTCTTAAATGGTTAAAACATTAGACACGCTTGCTGTGGTGTCAATTAACAGATCCTATATTTATCATCGTCAACCTAGCAGTCAGAGAGACACTGATATTTATTTATGATATCTACAAGCAAATTATAATACCCTATTCAGATTAGGAAGGAACTCTTAATGTTAAAAAGTTAACATTCAAATCAATATCTACGGTATGAACTTAAACCCTAGACTCTAGTAAGATCGAACCACGGAACTCCCCGTCACGAGTTCACTGTATCACCCCCTGCGTGAAAAGAGCTAGCTCACTCGGTAGAGACCAAACGGGGATATTTATATATTTAAGTCAGTGTTCTGGTCACTACTCGTAAATTAACGTTGCGGCAAGGCTCAAACTAGCATACTTCCATCCCCACATATAATCTTTTCTTTACAAAATAAAAGTGTTTACCCTGTGTCGTCGACCAGTCACGTCGATTTTAAGCTACTGAAAGCGTAACCTAACCTAACGTACTTATTCTTACTTAATCCTTTTGAATCTTGCCAACTATTTTGCCTCTGTTATACTCTAATAATTTCCCACCATTATTGAGGTTTACTTTCTCTTTATATCATTATCATCCATAACTATACCACTATTCTTTTAGCCACAACTTCTACTAATTTCAACCACATTTACCCTACCCCCTCTTTAACAATATATGTGTAATGTTTTATTTACGTTATATTAATATTTTCTCTTTTCTTTAAAGCTATCATAATCATAACTGTGTTTCGCTTACTCCCCTAAACTATTTTATGATATTTCGTCTTTGTTATATTCCTACTCCCCTTTCCCTCACCAAACTTTGAAAAAAAGATGAAAATAACATTGAGGGCTGATACTTCGCCATTGTTCATGTTCTGGGAATTGCTGAAGTCAGGCTGTAACTCTCCCTTTATGTTATATTATTTTTAATTACACACAGAAGCTGGGTGTGCTCAATCGCCTCAAGTTTTTGTTTACACCTGCACAGCTTCTTGCTCTGTACAGAGGCACAGTGCGTCCTTTTATTGAGTATTGTTCACATGTGTGGGGTGGATCCTCTCACACCGCACTCCTAGACAAAGTAGAAAGGAAGGTCTTTCATATCATTAATTCCCGCCCACTCACCAACTCTCTGCAAACTCTCTCTCTTCGCCGCAATGTTGCATCTCTCTCGCTATTCTATCGCTACTACAATAATCAGTGTTCCTCAGAGCTCTCCCAGTGTATACCACCTCCTCTACGTAGGGTACGTGGTACCCGTCTTGCAACTCTCCAACCCAAGAGTGAAACGTTACTCTGTCTTTCTTCTATTCAACAGCTGAGCTCTGGAACTCTCCAAGAATCAGTCTTTCCTTCTTCCTATGACTTAAATTGCTTCAAACTCCGTGTGTCCAGGCATTTAGGCTCGAACGTCCCTTGATTTTGGCCCTGTCATTCTTTCAACTATGGGGGAGGCACTCGCTACAGGCAGTTCTGCCTTTTGTCTCCCTCACTCACATAGAACAAAAATAAAATAAACGTAGGCGAGCGGAAGACATGGGGCTCTCAGTAGAGTGTCCTAGGTCTGAGCTCACTCTTGGTGTTCTTGTTCTTGGGCCAGCAACGTTCTCAGTCAGGATTAAGAAAATGATCTCCGAGAGAGAACTATATGTGGGAAAGAAGAAAGAGGCGCTGGAGATGGTTCAGAGTTGAACACTTTATGTATTCGACTACTCGGCCCAAAATGACCGTGCGGCCGAAATGGTCCCGCGTAGTGGCCCAATCGATCACTACCCAAATGGGTCCATGGCCCAAAATGACCCCACAGATTGGCCTATTCGCCTCATAATGACCCCGCAGCCCAAAATTGACCAGCATCAAACATTGGTCTAATTATTCTATTATATCCGCAGCCCAATACGGCCTAGCAACCTTAACGGTCTTGTGACCCAAAATGGCCCTTCACCCCATAAGTTGTTCAAATCAGCCCCACGGCCCAAACTCCTAAGCCATCTAAAATGTATGCTAGCCCTAAATCGGCTTCTCATCTCAAAATCGACCCTTGACTCATAAATGCCCCCTCACCTCAATTTCACACAGCTTAAAACTGGCTGTAGGACCCAAAATGGCAACTTGACCCAAATCAGCCTCTTGGACCAATTGAACTCATTTGATCTATCATAGAGATTTGAACTCATCCAAAGAATTTTAATTTTGTGTGCACACGAGCTTGGGAGACCAGGAGGGTCTGGAGTAGCTGGGATTGGGGGCTGGCGTCGGTGTTGGTTAACCCTTTCTATACCGGCGACGTTTTTTTTTTTTAATGGTAGTTATATTTAGACGATTGTATGCAGCTTGGGAATTATCGGGGGTACATACAAATTTGTAACCGAGATATGCTGTGTCTTTTTATTTCCATAGTTCTGTCCTGAATAAGATCGTCTAATAGTAACCAGAATCAAACGAAAAGGACATCATCAGTACTGATAGGGTTAATAGTTTTTATTAATTATTTTCATCTGTTCTTGAGTTTAATGATCAGTCCAGTCAGTCATAGCTTCTTAGTATAGCCTATACCGGTATTTGCTCGCTCTCTCTCTCTCTCTCTCTCTCTCTCTCTCTCTCTCTCTCTCTCTCTCTCTCTCTCTCTCTCTCTCTCTCTCAGACATACACACAATATTCACCAGCTGCTCCCCTTTCTCAACTTCTCTCAGTATTTTCATCACTTTCTCCTCTTCTCTCCCCTCTTCTCTTCCTCCCATGTTTTCACCCTTCAGTGTTAGTCTCTGGGTTGATCTCCAAATCTCACACACACACACACACACACACACACACACACACACACACACACACACACACACACACACACACACACACACACACACACACACACACACACACACACACACACACACACCCACACACACACACACACACACACACACACACACACACACACACACACACACACACACACACACACACACACACCTGTAGGTAATAGTTGCAGGCAGTGTTGTCCGCCCGTGGTCACGCTGATGCGCCACCACTGGTACATTCCATCTGCCCGTCTCTGCGCCAGCTGGTCCATGATGCTGTTGCTAGCGGCGCGGAGGTGGTAGTGGGGCAGTTTGGGTTGATCAGGTAGTGTCCAGAGAAATTTGTCCAGTTGATTTTTAAATTTCTCGAGACTTGGTTCAGTTGAGTCACGCAGATATCTGGGTAGGGCATTAAAGAGAAGAGGTCCTCGTGTCGCAAAGGCGTTCTCCTTGAGCGTCTTAACTCTGGTGGCTGCTCTGGGGTGTACCCGCTGTATGTGGCAGAGACAGCCCAGTCGTTGATGGATGTGAAAACCTATATTAAGGTTGTTGGTTGTGATGCCAATCAATATTTTGTAGACATATAAGATGGCATATCTGTCTCTGCGTCTTTCTAATGAGAAAAGCTTGAGAGTTTCCAACCTCCCCCAGTAGTCTAGGTGTTGGACGGCAGAGATTTTATTGGTGAATGAGCGTTGAATTGCTTCGAGTAATTGCTTCTCTCCCACCTGCTATGGGCTCCATAGCTGACAGCAATATTCCAACAGTGGAATGACCAGTGACTTTTAGAGCGTCAGCATGGGGATCATGTCACGTGTTCGGAAGGTTCGTAGGATCCATCCAGCTTGGTTACGAGCATTCTTTGCCACATTGGTTATATGCATTCCAAATGTACCATCTCGGCTGAGTGTAATACCAATATCTTCTACATAATCATTTGTATCAATGCAAGAGCCGTCATCTGCTGTGTATATGTGGATATTCATATTTCGGTCTGCACTGTAGTTCATGTGTTCAAATTTGTTGTTGTTATAGGACATGTTGTTTTGCTCTGCCCATGAGTAAATTGTAGTGAGATCTGCCTGAAGTAAATCAGCATCTGTTGTAGAAGACACTTCCCTTAATACACGAGTGTCGTCAGCAAAGGAGGCGACAGACGAATGCATGACATGTTTATTTATGTCTGATATGTGTAGCAAGAAAAGTATAGGTCCAAGAACTGACCCTTGTGGCACCCCACTAGTGACGATGGATGGCTTGGACACTGCACCACCAACCGCTACAGCTTGTTCCCTGTCAGTGAGGAAACAGTGCAGCCACACCCCAAGTTTTCCTGAGATTCCTGAGTCTCGTATCTTGTGGAGGAGTATGCCGTGGTCTACCTTGTCAAATGCTTTTGCAAAATCAAGGTAGACCACGTTGATAGCATTTTTATTTTCTAGCCCTTCTATAATTTGTTCATGGTGAGCTAACAGTTGCGAGAGGCACGAGTGGCGCTCCCGAAACCCATGCTGGTCCTTGTTTATTATGTTGTTTTCTTCAAGGTATATGGACATATTTTGAACTATTAGCTTTTCGAGGATTTTGATGACATGCAAAGTTAAAGCAATAGGTCTATAATTTTTTGCTTCACCCCTCGAACCCCCTTTGTGGACTGGTGTAATTTTAGCACATTTTAATTGTTGTGGTATAATTCCAGAGTCGAGAGAGTTTCTATAAAAAATCTGTAGAGGAGCACTAAGGTCTGCTGCGCAATTCTTGAGAAGTGCGGCCGGGAATTGATCCGGGCCTGCTGCTGCATTGATACCAATTTCCTTTATAGCATTTACTATATCAGTTGTGGTAAATTTAATGTCCGTTAGATTTGGCATGGATACTTTGTGGAAGAAGTCGGTCGGTGAGTCAATTATTTTATCACTTCGAGGGTGGCTAAAGACGCCCTTGTACTGTAGCCGTAGTATATCGACAATTGCCTCAGGTTCGTTCTTGGTTTAGCCGTTCGCATCGGTCAGTGGACCAACACCCACCCTTACATTTGATTTGTTTGCAGTATACTTATAAAAGTATTTTGGGTTAGTTTTAATGCAGGACACGGCTTGGAATTCTTTTCTGCGATTTTCTATTTCTACTGAAGTCTTGAGTTTTTCTTCAATGGAGGTAACGTTGGCTTCAATTTGTTGTTTATTTAGTATGCTGGTACTACGCTTCAGCTTCTTGCGTAGGTTCGTTCGCTTGCGCATCAGTATCCTACGATCACGTGGTATATTTTTCTGTGGTGACGATTTTCTAAGGGGTACATATTTTTCAGAAATTTTGAGGCATATTTCCAGTAATTTGTTATATTGGGCCTCGGGACCAGATTCCTTAAACTGTATGGCCCAATCCACTTCACTAAGTTCTCTTTTAAGGTCTTCCCAGCATATAGATTCACTGAGAAAGTTGAGTTGATTGAAGTTCACAGCCATGGGCTCTGCAGGGCTGGGAGTTCTATGCTGTGTGTTGGTAACTATGTTTGTCGCCATTGTAATAATATTGTGGTCCGACAGGTTGGTTTTGTCTACTGTGAGATTGTGGATCAGCTCATCATTGTTGGTCATTACAATATCCAGTATATTATTACCTCTTGTGGCTATATTGACGAGTTGATGGAGATAAAACTCTTTTGAAAGACGTATAAGTGCTTCTGCTTGAGCTCCCATGTCCGCTGCTCCTCCATAGACACTTTCTGAATTCCAGTTAATTAGCGGGAAATTTAAGTCTCCAGTGAGCACAATGGTTGGCATGGGTGGTGGTAGATTGTCTAAAATATCTTTAATTTTTGTTAGTTGATCCATAAACTTATTAGTTGGACATGCTGGGGGTCTATATATAGTGATGTAGATCATATTAATGTCTGTAATGTTTAGTACCTGGACCTCTGTATAGGAATTAGATTCTGATAATAGAACGTTCGTGAGAGCTGCAAGGTGATTTTTAACGTAAGTGATAATACCCCCTTTTTTCCTATAACCAGATCTATCAGTTCTGAAGGAGGTGTAATTTTCTATATCTATTTCAGCTTCTCTTATACTTTGAGTAAGATGCGATTCTGTTAGGGAAAGTATGAGAGTATTATCTACTTGTGCTATTTCTGCAAGCAGCTTTACTTTGCCTTTGAATTTGTAAGGTAATAGGCCTGCTATATTGAGTGAAATTAGTGTGTGTAGGATGCTGCTGTTTACCTCTTTCCTTGTTACTGTAGTTCCTGTGATGGAGGGATGCACCACTGAGTCGGATGGATTTTCAGTGCCTGCATTATTTGTTGTTGCACTTTTTGCATTTGCTGCATCTGTTGCACTAAAAAATGTACCGTGGTATCATTTTTGGGAGATTGATTTACCCACGTATCTTGTGTTCGTTGAGGTCTATTTAACCACGCACTCTGTGTTTGGGGATTTGGTGCAGGAATGGCTGAACGAGTAGGTGGTGGTGGGTAATTGGTTGTTTGTTGCTGTTCTCTACACTGGTCAGATGGATATCGACGAGTGCCCTTCAAATGAAGTCTTTTGCACTCAAAGTTTAAACACTCTCTCCTCCTTTCTGAACTATTACATATAGGTGGGTGTAGGTATTTGCACTTATCACCATGTTTACATCCCTTTACGGGATCACGACCGTTTATCTTATACCTGTTACATAGGCTTGGGTGAGAAAAAGGGCAGTCACGTCCTTTTCGGCCAAATTTACACTGATTATTTTTGTAGTAGTAGCATAATTTATTTTTCCTTTCATCATTTTGAAGATTTCTATCATTTGTTTTATTTGTTATGGGTGGTGTGCCACTTTGTTCTCCGGAAAAAGGTTCATCACACTTACCACCGTTTTCAGTGGTGGTTTCCTTGTCGTTGTTTGGCTGTTTAGCCTCACTTTCCTTTTCTTTTTCCCTGTCCAGTAGGGTATAGACGAGCGCAAACTGCCGGTCGCCTTGTTCACCCAGCTGTTGTTTAACACATCCCTCACAGGTGTACTGACTCCTTGTGTTCAGAAAATTCACGATGGCATAGACAGGGAGGTGTGTCCAATTGGCATGTATATATTGTTTACACGTTCGGCATTTCAAACACTCTAACAAGCACTGGCTGTTACATGCTAAACAGTTTGTGTCTGCAGGAGGCAAGTTACTTTCGGGTATAGTACTCATGTTGCACTGTATATTTTCCGGTTTCACTAATTTACCTGCACATGCCTAAACTAATCAAGGAACAAATGCAAGTCACTGGTAATTATAAACTAGCGATGAGGGTACCGGTAGTGGTAGTTGTGTGAATGGTAGTTAGGCTGGTAACCGGCAGGTGGTACTGGCTGTCATGGCAGACGGCAGGATATGGTATCAGGTTTTCACTAATATTTCAATAATCACTGGCCTATATTCGTTCCAGACAGCTTCACAGCCGCCGCGGTGTTTCGATGTTTATCTAGGTAAAGTCAGAGTACCGCAACTTCACTACTTTCGAAGATATTGATGAAAACAGAGGAGCGCGGGAGTCACTGTTCACACCGGGCACCGCCACACACACACACACCTCTCTCTCTTTTATCAACCAGTTATTATGTTTATTATGGTTTAATAGTTGTTGATTATGTTGTTGATGCATTTTCTTGTTGGATTTGGTGTTTTTTATTGTTTGTTGTGAATGGTGTTTTAGTTGATTTGTTGGTGGTGGTGTTCTTGTAGTGGTTTAATTATTTGGTGTTATTGATATATTTTATTGTAGTAGTAGGAGTAATAGTTGTGTTTTTTGGTGTTGAAGAACATGATTGTTGTAGATAACCCAGCGGTCTTTACGAAGCTTCAAGAAACTGTCCAGTGTTAGCAAGAATGTATTATATATGAAAACCTCGTAATGCTGACGTTACTCAAGACAATTTTGAACCGTTGGCACGAAAAACGGATAAAACTAAGAAGAAGCCATCATACTGACGGGGAAATATTCTTAAAGTGTTGATGTTGTAGATAATCTTTCCCATGTGTATTGATTTAGTTTGAGGTGTGTGTGTGTGTGTGTGTGTGTGTATAGAGTTGTTATACTGTAGATGTTATGAATTCTTTCAGGTACAGTCGTGAGTCATAATAAGTATCTGCTCATTTAAATTAGGAAGAATCTTGGGAGACTAAAGGTTCGTCGATATCTAGTTTACCCCTTTGATTTCTAGAGAGCCTTCCTAAGTTGTATAAAATTGTCTATAGTGTTAGCGAGAATACGATAGAAAAAATATACCAACTGATTCCAGACGTGTTATGGCTCACCTCGTAGTATGGATTGCCCTCGTTGTAGTTATTAACCCTTTCATTACCGGTGACGTTTTTTTTTAATTTGATTTCACCTTCATTTAGACAATTTTATGAGGCATACGAAACATTAACCCCTTCAGGATGCGATGACGCCTTTTTTAAATGTTATTCTGGATAACATTAGACGTTATTAGTCAGCTTTGGAAATTAGAAGGCCCTCGAGAAATCGGAGCTTTAATTTATGTCTCGGTTAACCCTTTGAATCACACAATCGTCTCTTGAACTGAATATAGATCTTAGGAGAAAGAGGAGGACCAGGGTAATTACTTCAACGTTTCTACTTTTCTTTAAGTCATCATCATAGATCTACTAATCATAGCTAGAATATAAGAAAGAAACGCGTCGTCGCATTCTGAAAGAGTTAATGCATTTGGTGTGATGGTGGTTATTGGAAGGCATATCCCGTAATGAAGGGTTAACCCTTTCTGTACCACCGACGTTTGTTATATTTTATTCTAGCTGTATTTAGACGATTTTATGTAGCTTAGGAAGGATCTGTGGTAGTTAAAAGGGTTGATTGAGATAGCTCAAAGCCTTATAATTGCTAGAGATCCTTCCTAAAATAAATACAATTGATTAGTAGTAGCCAGAATATAATTAACAACACGTCGCCGGTACAGTAGGGGTTAATCACTATCAATATACCCAACTTGCTTTGATTTACCTTTAGAGTGGCCTTGATAATCTCCGGTGTAGTGGAGGTGGATTGTTTACCTATAGTTGCAGTGATGGTGTTGGCTTTGTTATTGGTTATGTTGATGGTAAGAGCAAACATTGGCGTCATCTATAATGTTACTATCTCTCTCTCTCTCTCTCTCTCTCTCTCTCTCTCTCTCTCTCTCTCTCTCTCTCTCTCTCTCTCTCTCTCTCTGTTGTAAACAGTTCTTCAGTAGAGCAGTTCAAGAAGTGAGTAGTTAGTATTTTGCACTCTCTGGAAACAGTGTAGTGCACTAAACAGTATCTCTCCTTCCACTTCGAGTATCTTCCCGGAATGGACCGCAAGGTCTGAGATACTAGCTATTCCTTGTAACTCTCTCTCTCTCTCTCTCTCTCTCTCTCTCTCTCTCTCTCTCTCTCTCTCTCTCTCTCTCTCTCTCTCTCTCTGAGGTTCGTACTCTGGAAAGCGTGCGTTTTACTTAACGTACTGGTATATACTGTATATATATATATATATTCTGTTGAGGGTATTTTGTCTAAACTACCTTAACGCTCTGAAGCTGCTCGGCCTCCGTGCTTCAGTCTCATAAGAACATAAGAAAAGAACATAAGAAAATGGGAGTCTGCAGAAAGCCGATTGGCCTAAGCAAGGCAGATCCCTGTCCCACACAACCCCAATTCATTACAAAGCCCAATTATAGGCTTCACACTCTAATACCCTGAGGATCATCTTACCAAAACGGTTAGAGATTAACACAGGATTATGGAGGTCTGCAGAGCGCTGATTGGCCCAACCCGGCTGATCCCCCTTCACACCCAACCCTTCTCGTCCATATGCTTATCCAATTTTATCTTAAAGCTCCCTACAGTTTTAGATCCCACTATAGCACTTGGTAGTCCATTCCACCCGTCTACAACTCTGTTACCAAACCAATACTTGCCTATATCTTTTCTGAAACGAAATTTATCTAATTTGAAACCATTGGTACGAGTTCTTTCGCTATCACTGAGCTTTAGTACATTTGCCATGTCCCCTTTGTTAATCCCACTAACCCACTTGAACACCTCTATCATATCCCCTCTAACTCTGCGTCTCTCTAACGAATGTAAACCTAATTTTCTTCAACCTTTCTTCATACGAAAGATTTCTAATATTATGGATCATTTTTGTCATTCTACGCTGTACTCTCTCCAATGAATCTATGTCCATTCTGTAATAAGGACACCAAAATTGGACAGCATAATCCATATGGGGTCTCACTAATGACAAGTAAAGTTTTAAGATAACATCAGCAGTTCTGTTACTCACACTCCTAGAGATGAACCCGAGAATCCTGTTTGCCTTATTACGAACGCTTATACACTGTTTTCTAGGCTTCAAATCATTGCTAACAAACACACCTAGATCTTTCTCGCAGTCTGAATTTTCTAATTCTAAATTAGCTAGTTTATATTTAACATTTGTTTGCATCTTCCCTATCTTTAATACCTTGCATTTGTCAATGTTAAACTTCATCTGCCAATTTACTGACCATTCATGTAAGGTATCTAGATCCCTTTGGAGGCACTCTATATCGCTATCTGAATCAATTGATCTCCCTATTTTAGTATCGTCTGCGAATTTACTTATCCTACAAGTTATACCTAAATCTAGGTCATTTATGTATATAAGAAACAACAGGGGACCTAATACCGATCCCTGGGGGACACCACTTTTGACTGCTCCCCATTCTGACTTGGTACCATTTATGCTGACTCTCTGCTTCCTACCAATTAGCCATGACCTAATCCATCCTAACAACGCCCCACCTATTCCATGTGCCTCAACCTTTCTCATCAATCTCTCATGAGGGACTCTGTCGAAAGCTTTACTGAAATCTAAATATATAATATCATATGACTTGTCATTATCTACTGCTTCATATACCTCTGAGAAAAAACTAAGCAAATTAGTAAGGCAAGACCGTCCCTGAGTGAATCCATGCTGAGAAGAATTGATTAAGTTAAATGTTTCTAAGTGGTTTCTCATTTTCCTAGCAATAATTGACTCTAGTAGTTTTCCTATGATTGAAGTGAGACTAATGGGACGGTAATTGGATGCTATTGATTTATCACCTTTTTTGAAGATCGGAACTACATTTGCAAGCTTCCAAGCTTCTGGAACTATACCTGTTTCTAATGACTTGTTAAATAGAAATGTTAATGGATAACTTAACTCATCTCTGCATTCTTTTAATACTCTAGCATATACCTCATCAGGACCAGGCGATTTATGAGGTTTCAGTCTGTCAATTTCCTTAACCACATCATTTCTACTTATAGTAACCGTACTTAACCTATTTTCTATACTATCGCTGTATACCTTACTCATCCCCCAGGCTCAGACCCTCACTCTCAGAACGCCACCTATTGAGCAATTAACTCACTAGGCATTGCCCCCCTGTAGCATATTTTTGAATATGGGAATATTCATACAATGCTATTTAATCAGGGAACAATGAGGGTATTTATTTGTCATTTCGGTGTGCTATGGTAATGCACTGATAATAGGTACAGCACAAATTCCATCCCAATAATATCTTCCCATTGACATATTGGGATTCGAACCCGGGTCCATTGGATTACCAGTCCAGTGGCAAGACCACTCCGCCACACCTCCCCTTATATATGTCAATTTCCAATAAATTAATTTATATACTTATTTGTCACTTTCCGAGTTATTTATGTTGATCCATAGATCCCTTTCAAGCTTATAATATAGAGAAAAGCCTCCCCAGACACCCCTTTATACACTAAAGTAATGTCCAGGTAGTCGACCTATACAAGCTTAAATTTTATCGAGAAATGTTCCAACCAAAGGCTGGTTTCTACTAATTTTCAAGCTAGCTATATCTCTCTTTAGGAAACAAACAACACCTAAATGGTGTCGCCAAACCGATGGGACAAAACGTCTTGAAGTTGCCAAATTAATGGGACGAAACAGGGGAACCAAAAAAAAAAAAAAAAACCCACGGTTTAATATGGTTAACTATTAATGCTTAAGCTTCACATATTAGAATTACTTTATTTTTGTAGGAGTCTAGAGCAAGAACGACCAAGAGAGAAGTGAAAATGTGTGTGTGGTGTGTGTTGTGAATGAAGTAAGGGAAGGTAGGTGCTCTCACTATATACCTTCCGATTATTGTTGTGTGTGTATTGTGAATGAAGTAAGGGAAGGTAGGTGCTCTCACTATATACCTTCCGATTATTGTTGTGTGTGTGTGTTGTGAATGAAGTAAGGGAAGGTAGGTGCTCTCACTATATACCTTCCGATTATTGTTGTGTGTGTGTATTGTGAATGAAGTAAGGGGAAGAAAAAAAAAAAAAAAAAATCTAGCTATGCGAGGACGAGACAGAGGAAAAAGGCAAGGAGGGAAAGGGCGGATGAAGATGAAGAGACTGAGGGAGATGGAAGAGCACATAGAACACCTCGAGCACCTCCTGGCCTCCCAAGAGTGGCCAATACATCCCGAAGACTATTAGGTACACATAGTACTCCAAACAATCCCTCCCCAATCTTGTTTGCAAATATCCAAGGCCTAAAAAATAGAACCACTAACAAAGTATCATTTATTAGGGGCCTGCTAGAAGAAGGAAATGCTATATTTGCAGCTCTCACAGAAACTCACATTAAAGATCAGCAAGATAGTGAGGTATGGATTCCTGGTTACAACCTACATAGGGCGGACAGAACGCATAGATCACATGGAGGTGTAGCCTTGTACATACATGACTCACTGATATGTACTGAATTCCTAAATAACAGTAACGAAGTGGTGGAAATACTTGAAGTTAAAATAGAATCCCTAAATTTAGCAGTTATTGTTACATACAGGCCTCCAGACTCATCCCGAGAAGAATTCAAAACCCAGCTCAACAAAATAAAATCAGAAGTGGAAACCAACACCAAATATTATATGGCTAGGAGACTTTAACCTACCAAACATTAAATGGAGACAACTAGAAAACCAGTTAGTGGCAAATAACACCGGAGAAGCAAATACTAATACGAGAAAGCTTTTTGAACTTTGTGATTTTTTTAGTCTTACCCAACATATTGCTGAACCCACACGGGAAAACAATATCTTAGACCTGGTCTTCACTAACAACGCCTCTCTAGTACACAGCATTAACCCGTCCAGCCCCGGCTAGTTTTGTAATGTTTGTTCACCAGAACCCGGCCGGTTTTCAAAAAATGGTTTTATTCCAGAAACAATTGCGAATGGGTTAGGAATGAAGGAAAAACCACGAAAAACCGCTCAAAAAGCTTAAAAAATTGTCCTACAGAGCCCCCGAAAACGTATTTTACAAGAATAAAAAATTGAAGGCAATTACCCCCCAAAAACAGGTTATTGCGCGCTCACGCGCACGCACGTGGACTTTGAGAGTTTTCAACCATCGGCACGGTTGCGTGGGATACGTACACAGTTCCCATACAAATCTGAGCCCTCTTGAGTGGCTACACCTGAGGTTACGGTCGGCGCAATTAGGGTGACGCGCCAGGGGCGTCTCTGGGGCTGTGCGTTACATACATCGCCGACGCGTCAGGCGGGTCGCTGGGGCTGTACGGGTTAACATATCGGACACAACATACTCAGATCATAAATTAATTGAGATCAAAACAACCTTAGAAAGTGTACAGACAACCTCAGAATCGAGAACAAAAACCGGCCCCTTCAGTAAATTTAACTTCAATAACAAAAACATTAGGTGGGAAGAGGTAAATCAAGAAATGGAGGAAATAGACTGGGAAGATTTAATGGATAACCTGACACCAGCAGAATGTCTAGTCTTAATAACAGAAACCATGACCCAAATCTGTAGCCACCATATACCTGCAAGACAAACAAAACGAAGAAGCAAACAAGATCGGGAAAGGAGGAGGCTGTACAGAAGAAGAAAATTACTCACACAAAGACGCACACATCAAAATCTACAGGATAGGCAAAAGGTCGAAATAGATAGAGAAATTGTGGAAATTGAACAAAGGCTAAGAATATCATATGAACTACAACATATGGAAGAGGAGAGGAAAGCTATTGCAGGTATAAAGGAAAATTCCAAATACTTCTTTTCATACGCCAAACAAAAGGCTAAAACAACATCAAACATCGGCCCACTGAGCAAAGGGGACGGCTCTTTCACAGGGGACAAAAAGGAAATGAGCGAACTCTTAAGCAGGCAGTATGAAATGGCATTCAGTGAGCCTGATGAAACAAAAGTCATCAGAGACCAAAATATATTTTTCATGGAAACCTCCCCCACGGAAACCCCTCAGATGCTGGATATTGATTTCGGTCCAAAAGACATAGAAGAGGCCATTTCCAACATGCCATCCCACTCGGCACCAGGCCCGGACTCATGGAATTCGATCCTAATGAAGAAATGTAAGGAAAACCTCTCCAAACCCCTGACTATAATGTGGAGAAGGAGTCTAGACACTGGGGACATACCAGATAGCTTGAAAAATGCAATAATTGCCCCACTGCATAAAGGAGGGAGTAAAGCACTACCAAAAAACTACCGCCCGGTAGCTCTAACCTCTCGCATCATTAAAGTTTTCGAGCGAGTCCTGCGAAGCAAAATTTCAACATTCATGGAGACAAATGAACTACACAACATGGGTTCAGAGCGGGAAGATCATGTCTCTCACAACTTTTGGAACACTATGACAAAATTCTTAAAGCGCTAGAAGAAAAGAAAAACGTGGATGTCATTTACACCGATTTTGCTAAGGCATTTGATAAATGTGACCATGGTATAATAGCCCACAAACTGAAAGCAAAAGGTATAACTGGGAAAATCGGACGGTGGATATACAATTTCCTCGTAAACCGAAAACAATCGGTAGCAGTAAACCAAGTCACATCTGAGCCTTCGGATGTCAAAAGCTCAGTGCCCCAAGGAACAGTGCTAGCGCCCCTTCTGTTCCTCATACTAATTTGCGACATAGATACCAACACCAGACACATTACTGTGTCGTCTTTTGCTGATGACACAAAATTAAGCAAGATAGTAAACACACAAGAAGACACGGGCCGACTGCAGGAAGACATGAATGTAGTGTTCCAGTGGACCAGGGAAACAACATGCAATTCAATGAGGAAAAATTCCAATTAATACGGTACGGAGATAATAATGGTGTTAAAGAAATTACAAATTACTTAACAGAATCTAACCACATAATAGAACGGAAAGACAGTGTGAAAGACCTTGGGGTATTAATGTCTGAAAATATGGGTTTCAAAGTACATAACCAGGTCAAAGTGGCGTCTGCGAAACGTCTAACGGGTTGGATTCTGCGTACTTTTAAAACACGCGGTGAATTGCCTATGATAACGCTCTTCAAATCTCTAGTGCTACCGCGGCTTGAATACTGTAGCGTATTAACATCCCCATACAAAGCAGGTGAAATAAATGACGTAGAGAGTGTACAAAGAAATTTCACTTCGCATATAAGTTCGATAAAACATCTACACTATTGGGTGCGTTTAAGAGCACTGAATCTGTACTCACTGGAACGTAGAAGAGAACGATACCTAATAATATACACGTGGAAAATCGCAGAGGGTTTAGTACCAAACCTACATACTCCGATAGTCATGAAATTCAGTGATAGGAGAGGCTGGGAATGCGAAATCCCCCGGATGAATAACAGGGGTGCTATGGGCTCTCTGCGAGAGGGCTGGTTATCACACAGAGGCCCACGTCTCTTCAACAAACTCCCACGGCGAGTAAGAGACATGAGGGACATCTCGTTAGACAACTTCAAGAGAGCCCTAGATGTCGAACTGCAAAAAGTGCCAGACGAGCCCATCCTCGCAAGGGAGCGAGCTGTCGCTTCAAACAGTCTACTGCACCAAATCACCACCCATATCGAGGGGCGTCGCGCTCCTTGGTGCCGCTAGAAGAGTGGCGAACACATCAAAAGGTATCAAAAGGTATAAGGAAGGTAGGTGCTCTCACTATATACCTTCCGATTATTGTTGTGTGTGTGTGTGTGTTGTGAATGAAGTAAGGGAAGGTAGGTGCTCTCATTATATACCTTCCGATTATTGTTGTGTGTGTGTATTGTGAATGAAGTAAGGGAAGGTAGGTGCTCTCACTATATACCTTCCGATTATTGTTGTGTGTGTGTATTGTGAATGAAGTAAGGGAAGGTAGGTGCTCTCACTATATACCTTCCGATTATTGTGTGTGTGTGTTGTGAATGAAGTAAGGGAAGGTAGGTGCTCTCACTATATACCTTCCGATTATTGTTGTGTGTGTGTGTGTGTTGTGAATGAAGTAAGGGAAAGTAGGTGCTCTAACTATATACCTTCCGATTATTGTTGTGTGTGTGTGTTGTGAATGAAGTAAGGGAAGGTAGGTGCTCTCACTATATACCTTCAGATTATTGTTGTGTGTGTGTATTGTGAATGAAGTAAGGGAAGGTAGGTGCTCTCACTATATACCTTCCGATTATTGCTTTTTAAAGTGGTGGGGCTCAGGTGAATCACTAAGGCACTCTCCCCTCCCCTCCCCTCCTGTCCCCTCTCTGCACCAAACATCTGTCTCTCCCTTTCCCCCCACTCCATCTTCTCTTCCCATTTCCCCCTACCTCCTGATAGATACATGTGTACTTTATTGATCTTTGGTGTATAATTGTTAAATAATTTTATATCAATTGTTGTAGGTTTGTCAGACCACGTTGAAGCCTCGATTCAGTTTCTCGGTTTTTATGAGCTGTATTTTTCTTGCCATTTTTTGCTTGTCATGAATCAAGCGACGTACTCATTTTTCTCCTCTCTTACCTTCCATCACTCAATGCTCTCTATTCCACATTTTTCTTTTTCTCTTAATATTAATTAAACTTAAGGGCACAAGCTATAAAAATACTTTATTTATATTACCGTTCTTACTGTTGTAACTTCCTGTTATCGCTTTCTTCTTTTTGATGTACAGGTATTCTTAAAAAATATCGATTCTTACTATGTTTATCCCTCTGGCCGTACTTACTGTTGTAACTTCCTGTTATCGCTTTCTTCTTTTTGATGTACAGGTATTCTTAAAAAACATCGATTCTTACTATGTTTATCCCTCTGGCCGTACTTACCTTCTTTTATTTCCCCATCATTCCTTTGTATATTGCTTGTATATCAAGATTTTTTATTTTGCTCTCTCTCTCTCTCTCTCTCTCTCTCTCTCTCTCTCTCTCTCTCTCGTGCAGTTCTGGTCACCTTATCTGATCAAGGACATTGTAAGACTCGAGTCAGTACAGCGTAGAGCGACGAAGATGATACCCTCATTAAGAAATAAACCATATGAAGAAAGACTTAAACGATTGAACCTGTTCTCATTAAAAAAGAGGAGGTTGAGGGGTCAGCTTATTGAGTGCTTTAAGATACTAAAAGGTTTCGACAAAGTCGATGTAAATGCACTATTCACATTAAACAATACTAATCAAACTCGCGAAATGGAATGAAATTAAAAACCAAAAAGGCAAACCTAGATGTCACAAAGACTTTCTTCACCTACAGTGTGGCGACAGAGTGGAATAAACTACCAGCGAGAGTGGTGGAGAGCGACACAATAAACGCCTTCAAGGGAAGGCTTGACCTCTATCTGCAGAGGGCTGGGGTGATATGAAAAAAAAAAAAAAAAAAAAATGTATGTAAATGTATGTGTGTGCACTGTACAGTATGTATATATATACTGTATATATATGTGTGTATGTATGTATGTGTATATGTATGTGTATATATATGTATATGTATGTATGTGTATGTGTGTATGTGTATATATGCATATATGCATATTATAGTTTGTAAGGCCAGACTGCCTAGTAAGGACCTTGAGGTCTGTGTGGTCTGTGTATCTATGTAGCTCTATGTAGCTCTCTCTCTCTCTCGTACTCTACGTTTTGCTATTTGCTTAATATTAGCGTTTCTTCATGTCATACATTATTTACTAAAATAATATTTTTATTTTTCCAGTTTTCATATTTCTTCCGTCTTGTTATTAGTATCATTTATATTGCTTTTCCAGATTTGTTTTTCTTAATTTGTTAACATTTCGATAATTTACTTTTATTCATATAGGCTATGTATAGTTTTATATTTTCCGGGTTTTGTTTTTTTTTTTCTATGTGAATGAGGGAGACAAAAGGCATAACTGTCTTCAGCGAGTGCCTCCCCCAGATTTCAAAGAGTGACAGAGCCGAAATCAAGGGACGTTCGAGCTAAAATGCCTGGACACACGGAGTTTGAAGCAATTTAAATCATAGGAAGAGGGAAAGACTGATTCTGGGAGAGAGTTCCAGAGCTCAGCAGTTGAATAGAAGAAAATCTGAGAATAACGTTTCACTCTTGGGTTGGAGAGTTTCACAGAGTAGGGGTGGGATTGTGTTTGCAAGGCGGGTACTACCTACCCTACGTAGAGGAGGTGGTATACACTGGGAAAGCTCCAAGGAACACTGATTATTGTAGTAGCGATAGAATAGCGAGAGAGATGCAACATTGCGGTGAAGAGAGAGAGATTGCAGAGAGTTGGTGAGTGGACGGGAGTTAATGATATGAAAGGCTTTCCTTTCTACTTTATCTAGGAGTGCGGTGTGAGAGGATCCTCCCCACACATGTGAACAATACTCAATACAAGGATGCACTGTGCCCCTGTACAGAGCAAGAAGCTGCGCAGGGGTAAAGAACCCCTTGAGGCAGTTGAGCACACCCAGCTTCTGGGAGGCTGGTAATATGGTCTTTCCAAGTGAGAGCAGAAGAAAAAGAGACACCGAGAACATTGAGGGAAGATGAAGGGTTGATTTTTTTATTGTTGAAGAATAAGGGATAGTCCTCTGGAGGTTCCTGACGGGTAGTAATATGGATAAATTGAGTTTTGGAAGCATTAAATGCCACAAGGTTTTCTCTATCCCAATTGGAAATAGTAGCTAGATCAGAAGATAAGCATGTTATGGCTTCATTACGTTTACTTTTGAGGGATTGCTGGCTGGGGCGTTCTGGAAAACTAATTGAGTGGTGTAAAGTATAGTCGTCTGCATATGAATGGATGGGACTGGATGTACAGTTGAGAAGTTCATTTATGAAAATTAGAAAGATAATAGGAGATAGGACAGAACCCTGAGGAACACCGGAGTTGATAGGATGAGGAAATGAGCGATGGCCGTCCACAACCGCAGCTATGGAACGGCCGGAAAGGAAATTAGAGACAAAGGCACAGATGGAGGGACAGAAACCGAAGGAGGGCAGTTTGGAAATTAAAAATTTGTGCCAGGCTCTATCGAAGGCCTTCGATATGTCTATTGCAACAGAAAAAGTCTCACCGAAGTCCCGAAAGTTGGATGACCAAGAGTTAGTAAGATATGAAAGAAGATCACCAGTAGAGCAACCCTTAAGGAAGCCATACTGGCGATCTGAGAGCAGATTATGAGAAGAGAAATGCTTAAGAAATTTGGAAGCAAGAATAGTTTAAAAAACTTTAGAGATACAAGAGATGAGAGCAATTGGACGATAGTTGTAGGGTTGAGAGCGGTCACCCTTCTTTGGGACAGGTTGAATGAGAGCAAACTTCCAGCAAGAAGGAAAGACGTTAGAGGAGTGACAGAGACGAAAGAGTTTGCCTAGGCAGGGGATCAGCACGGAAGCACAGTTTTTAAGTACAACAGGAGGAACACCGTCCGGACCGTACGCCTTCTTAATATTAAGCCCAGAGAGGGTAGAAAGTACATCTTTAGAAGAGATTAGGATATTAGGCATAAGTAGGAGAGAGGGGGGTGGAGAGGGAGGAATAGCACTGCAATCATCCAAGGTAGAGTTTCTGGCAAAAGTTTGAGCAAAGAGTTCAGCTTTGTCAGAGGAAGAAGTGATGGGTGTGCCATCAGAGTGGAAAAGGGGAGGGAAAGACGAGGAAGAAAAGTTGTTGGAGAGGTTTTTGGCTAGATGCCAGAAAGCTTGGGAAGAGCTAGAGTTGGATAGTTCAGTGCATTTATTATTGATGAAAGAGTGCTTGGCAAGTCGAAGAACAGATTTGGCTTGATTCCGGGCAGAAACATAAGAAGAATGAGATTCTTGAGTTTTAAGGCGTCGGTACCGTTTGAATGCTTCCTCCTTGTTGCGGACAGCAGTAGAACAAGCGTGTTTACTGTATTACTTAATACATTTTCTTATGTATATTTATTTGCTACATTTTATCTTGTGTGTTGCTTTACTTGATATATTTTGTTTAACAATTTGCTTTAAACTATAATATTTTCATAAACCCTTGACTATATATTGTGCTTTTACTTGTATCATTGGCTGTGTGTGTGTGTGTGTGTGTGTGTGTGTACAGTGTGTTTGTGTATGTACTGTGTGTGCCTATGTATTGTGTGTGTGTGTGTAATGTATATGTGAGTGTGGGTGTGTGTGTGCCAATTAATGTACGTACTGTGTGTAAGTGTGTGTGTGTTGTGTGTGTGTGTGTGTGTAATGTATATGTGAGTGTGTGTATGTGTATACTGGAAGTGTGTGTGCGTGTTCCAATTAATGTACGTACTGTGTATAAGTGTGTGTGTGTGTAATGTATATGTGAGTGTGTGTATGTGTGTACTGGAAGTGTGTGTGTGTGTGTCTGCGTTAATTTGTGTGTGCGTATGTGTGTGTGACCCTAATGGTTTGGCTCTCTTCACCTTTCCATTGATTATTCCTTTCCTATTTCCATCAAATCGCTCCATTATGTGTATTGCTTCCTCTTTCCCTTCAATCCCATTGCTTTTCATTAGTCCTCGTTCACGTCTTTACTCTCGTCTTATTACCTCATCTCTCTCTCTCTCTCTCTCTCTCTCTCTCTCTCTCTCTCTCTCTCTCTCTCTCTCTCTCTCTCTCTCTCTCAATTTCACTCACACTCAATTTCACTCACACTCAATGTCACTCACTCTCACTTTACACACATTCTCTCACTCACTATTTTACTCACACTCACTTTTTTTTCTCTCTCTCTCTATCTCTCTCTCTCTCTCTCTCTCTCTCTCTCTCTCTCTATCTCTCTATCTCTCTCTCTCTCTCTCTCTCTCTCTCTCTCTCTCTCTCTCTCTCTCTCTCTCAGTACAGTCACAAGCCAAATTAAGTAGCTCATCGTTTAGAATCGTTGAGCCTAAAATCCAAAGTCTGGAGAATTTGGGAAATTATATATAGCAGCCTACCGTCTTATCTCGTTTGGGTTTGATACAGATGCAAGTGGGCACATTACTACTTTACTACTACTATTATTGTATTATTATTATTATTAGTATTATTATAGAATAGAATAGACGGCCCCCTCCCCCCAAAAAAAACATGGAAAACTATGGAAAAGTGGGGATTGGGCCTGAGTATATAGAATTTAATAGAATTGTTGTTATTATATTTCTTATTATTATGTTATTTGTTTGGACTACATCTGCCAATAATATAATGTTGTAATGTTTGTTTGTTTTCGTTCCAGGTAAGCATTATTGGTGAAGTGGGTGTAGAGTAGGCTACCTCCTTAACTGTGGTGACTTGGTGAGTGTTTGGACCTGTACTGTTGATTTATATACTGTATTATATGTATAGGTCTCTCTCTCTCTCTCTCTCTCTCTCTTTTTTTTTTTTTCTCTCTAAAGTTAACGACATTATATGGTGTTCTTACAGCTAAAATTCCAGTGATTAAACGTGGAATTATCTATAGCGAAACACATTTAAAATGCAAAAAATATATAGCATTGATATATTTATATATAATAGATACCAGTATATATTTTATCAAAGATCCCTCTTCATGAAGTATGATAATTAATAATTATATTACCAAGATTTAGTACGGAACTGTGATATTCCTGAGCCAGTTATTAACCTCCGACTTGAACTGTTGTAGTGAGGTTAAGTGATGCAGGTCAGTGTGCTGAACCAGGTGATTCCACAGTCTTGCGTACTTTGGTAAGTAGGAACGAAGGTAGTGTTCTGTCCTAGCAAATGGAACACTGACCTGATGATACCTTGTGCAT
Source organism: Paralithodes platypus (assembly GCA_032716605.1). NCBI lineage: Eukaryota > Metazoa > Arthropoda > Malacostraca > Decapoda > Lithodidae > Paralithodes > Paralithodes platypus. Next base: position 74,804,172 of record CM064492.1, on the reverse strand, counting down.
GCGGTTCTTGTTGCATATGATGTTGGTTGGGCAGGTTGTAGATGTAAGGCTGCCAGGTGTGGAGTGTGCATTTTTTGGGTTTTGTATGTTACACACAAACCTGCCACATCCCGACGCTGTTGTAGAGGCTGAAACCTGGGGGCATGATGTTCTTGTTCTTTGAGTTGGATCAAGTGTTCAGCTCTTTTCTGTATTTGGTCCCAAAGTTTCAAGTATGAGGGGGGACATGATGACCATGCAAGTGGAGAGTACTCCATCAATGGACGAACTTGAGACTTATACAGAGTAGCAACACCTTTAGAGTCCAGGAGATGTGATACACGTCGAATGCAACCAAGTTTCCATGCAGCATTTTTTGTGATGTCCTTTACATGGCTGGTGAAAGACAGATTATTATTATATTTTACTCGAATTGTCACTTGACTCTGCATCTGAACCTTCCTCCCATCAAGCTGAATATCTGGTGGTGTATATGTTGGAATATCTTGTCTCCGAGAGATTAGCATTACTTGAGTTTTCTCCGGAGCAAGGTTCACTTGCCAGCGTTTTGCCCAAGAGGTGATACTATGTAAGGCATTGTTGATATGAGTGACGGTGGCTTGCCTCTCATCTTTGTTACAAGTGAATGTTAGAGTACAGTCGTCAGCATAAGCAAATGCCTCGGGGATGAGCTGCAGAATGTCATTGAAATAAACATTCCACAACAAAGGTCCTAGAACGCTGCCCTGTGGGACACTGGCTTTGATGGCATAGTTATGTCCATTGACAACTGTGTGAAGTGTTCTGTCTTGCAGGTAATCATTAATTAGGTGAAGTAGAGCATCACACAACTCTCTCTCTCTCTCTCTCTCTCTCTCTCTCTCTCTCTCTCTCTCTCTCTCTCTCTCTCTCTCTCTCTCTCTCTCTCTCTCTCTCTCTCTCTCTCTCTCTCTCTCTCTCTCTCTCTCTCTCTCTCTCTCTCTCTCTCTCTCTCTCTATCTCGCTCTCTCGCTCGCTCTCTCTCTCTCTCTCTCTCTCTCTCTCTCTCTCTCTCAACCCCACCCCACCCCACCCAATCAAACTCCACCCGCACAGTTAAGAGAAATAAATAACCCCGCCCAACCCTTCCAAGTCCATCACAACCATTTAAACGAAACCGTCAACCCCAATGGCCCACAAGTTGCGAAAATTTACCTACCTGAACCACAAAACAAACTAAACAACCCCACCCAACCCCATCCAAGCCAACCCAACCAACTGAATGAATTTGACAACCCCAAACCCATCCCCACCAATAAGAAAAACAAATCCAGCGCATGCTGAGAGAAATTATATAAAATTAATATCCAAAAATGCCTGCTCAATAAGAAACAAAATAGACGAACTCAAATGTCTGTTATTAAATGAGAAAGTTGACGTTATTTGTATAACGGAAACACATCTGAACCTTAAAAATAAAGATCTACTTCATGAATATCACATAGAGCCATATAAAAAAATTCATAAAGACCGTAACAATGGAAAACAAAGAGGGGGGGTTGCAATGTACGTTGCAACCTACTTAAACCCAGTTGAGGTGACTCTCCCCGAAAGTAACGCAGAAATAGTGTGCGTCAAAATAAATACAAAAAACATGAACTTAAATATCACTACAGCGTACCGACCACCGAGACTAACTGTTGCCGATGATACAATTTTTTATGAAATACTAGAGAAAACTCTTAATTCCGACGAAACAGTTTTACTAGGTGACTATAACCTCCCCCTAATTGACTGGAATACCCTGACCGGAAAAAATGCTGAGTCACGCCTAATGACAAGCTTCATCCAGGACAATTTTTTGACTCAACACGTAAAACAGCCGACGCGAGACAGGAATATATTAGACCTCGTAATCACTACCCAAGAAAATCTATTATCAAACCTGGATGTAGGTGAACATCTGGCAACGTCCGATCATAAAATCTTAAGAATCAACGTTATAAGCAAATATTCCTCAGTAAAAACAACAGGAATGGTTTCGGACTTCAAAAACGCAAATTATGACGGACTAAAGGAATCGCTATCAAACATACACTCAAACCTCATAAATATAAACAAAGTAAATGAACTATGGGGACATTTTAAGTCTACAATTACAGAAGCGCATAAACAATTTGTACCCATGAAACCAAAACGTAATACGAAATCAAGTATGCCCCCTTGGTACAGTAGAGACATTGGCAAGGCAATAAGGAAAAGGAATCAACTCCACAAACTTGTAAAAAATAACACAAACACTGAAGTAATTAAAAACTTGTACAAAAATAGTAGAAGGGAAGTGAAAAAAATAATTAGGGCGAACAAACAAAATTACGAAATGACTATTGCCAGAGAGAGTGCCACAAACCCCAAAAATTCTACAGTTACGTAAATAAAAATAAACAGATCAAAAGCGGAATCGGACCGCTAATAGAAGATGGCCAGACAATAACAGGTGACACAAACACGGCAAATCTGCTCAACAAATATTTTGGCTCAGTTTTCACAGAATAAATTATCGATCATACCCTTGAAAATAACACCTCAACTCATGTGATAGGAGATTTCACCATCAGTGTTAGCGAAGTACAAAGCAAATTGAGTAATTTAAATGTAAATAAGACCCCGGGACCCGACATGCTCCACCCGAAAATAATTAAGAATGTTAAGGACGAAATAGCAAAACCCCTGACACAACTATTTAACTTATCATTACTACAGGGGATTGTACCGAGTGATTGGAAAGATGCGAACATTACGCCGATATACAAGAAGGGTAGCAAGGCCAAAGCGAGTAATTACAGACCAATTAGTCTAACTTCAATTGTAGGAAAAATCATGGAAAAAATCCTTAGAGATAAGATAGTAGATTACCTCCAATCAAACAACCTAATCAAAAATAGTCAACACTGCTTTAGATCAAATAAGTCATGCCTAACAAATTTGATTGAATTTTATAACAAACTATTCACATATAACGACATGACGAAATCACTAGATATAATCTTCTTGGACTTTCAAAAAGCTTTCGACAAGGTGCCTCACCGAAAACTATTGGCTAAACTGGAGAGGATAGGTATCAAAGGTGAAATTCATTCTTGGATAAAAAATTGGCTTACAGACAGAAGACAGAGAGTGGTGATAAATGGAGTGGAATCGGAGTGGAAGCCTGTCACTAGTGGAGTTCCACAGGGTTCAGTCCTTGGACCGGTCCTGTTTCTCATTTACATTAACGATATTGATGTAGGGGTAAACAACACCATTTCCAAATTCGCCGACGATACAAAAATAGGAAATACAGTCCTGAACGAAGATGATAGAAATGCGTTGCAATCTGATTTAAACAAGATATCAGAGTGGTCGAAAAAATGGCAGATGCCCTTCAATGTCGATAAATGTCAGGTGCTGCAGGTTGGTAGCAGAAATATGAAATACAAATACGAAATGAATGGCAAACAAATAAAAACCGCAACGGTAGTAAAAGACCTAGGGGTACTAATATCTGAAAACCTAAAAACTTCCGACCAATGTATAGCAGCTGCAAATAAGGCAAACATAGCATTGGGCTTTATTAAACGAAAATTTACATATAAACATGAAAACGTAATAGTGCCACTGTTCAAAAGTATGGTGAGGCCCCACCTTGAATATGGTGTGCAGTTCTGGTCACCTTATCTGATCAAGGACATTGTAAGACTCGAGTCAGTACAGCGTAGAGCGACGAAGATGATACCCTCATTAAGAAATAAACCATATGAAGATAGACTTAAACGATTGAACCTGTTCTCATTAAAAAAGAGGAGGTTGCGGGGTGGGGTCAGCGTATTGAGTGCTTTAAGATACTAAAAGGTTTCGACGAAGTCGATGTAAATGCACTATTCACATTAAACAATACTAATCAAACTCCCGGAAATGGAATGAAATTAAAAACCAAGAAGGCAAACCTAGATGTCACAAAGAGTTTCTTCACCTACAGTGTGGCGACAGAGTGGAATAAACTACCAGCGAGAGTGGTGGAGAGCGACACAATAAACGCTTTCACGGGAAGGCTTGACCTCTATCTGCAGAGGGCTGGGGTGATATGAAAAAAAAAAAAATTATGTATGTGTATGTGTTTGCACTGTACAGTATGTATATATATACTGTATATATATGTATGTATGTGTGTATGTATGTATGTGTGTGTGTATGTGTGTATATGTATGTACCGGTGTGTATATATATATATATATATATATATATATATATATATATATATATATATATATATATATATATATATATATATATATATATATATATATATATAATTATGCATATATACATATATAGTTTGTAAGGCCAGACTGCCTAGTAAGGACCTTGAGGTCTGTGTATCTATGTAGCTCTCTCTCTCTCTCTCTCTCTCTCTCTCTCTCTCTCTCTCTCTCTCTCTCTCTCTCTCTCTCTCTCTCTCTCTCTCTCTCTCTCTCTCTCTCTCTCTCTCTCTCTCTCTCTCTCTCTCTCTTATATCTTCTTTGATGCTACTTTTCAGCATTTCTTTTATTCCTATTACGTCTTCTATTTTCTTGTTTTCCCACACAACTTATTTTCTTCCTCCTTCATTATCTTCCACCTCCTCCTTCCTTCCCCCTTTCCTCCCTTCTCTTTTTCCTCATCCTCCCTTCCTCCACCCTTCTCTTTTTCCTCCCTTCCTCCACTCTTCCCTTTCTAGTAACCTAAGACCTAGTCAACAATGTACAACAGTTGTTAAGAAAGCAAGCAAAATTATAGGCAGATAGTTTTAGCATAAATCCAGAGATGCAATCCTCACTCTTTACAATTCGTTAATCCGTCCACTTCTGGAATATTGCGTTCAGTCCTGGTGCCCCTACTACCAAAAATATATAGACAAACTGGAGCGAGTTCAACGTAGAGTTACCAAAATTATACTGCGTTTGAGGAGCAAACCATATGAGGAGCGTCATAAGAAATTTATTGTTTTTCCTAACACAGCGGAGATTAAGAGGTGGTTTAATTTAAGTTTTCAAGATCATCAAAGGCATCGACAATTTGAACTGCAGTAAATACTTTACAATTGACCAGCCAATCAAGTTACACAAGGGGAAATGGTTACAATCATTGGTCAATCATTTAACTCGCATTAATCTAAGAACTTCTTCTTTAATCGAGTTGTCAATCTGTGGAATGGGCTTCCCCGTGATGTTATAGACTGCAACGCCGTTGTTTCTTTTAAAGTTAGCCTAGACAAGCACCTTGCTCGAAACTCACGGATGACTGCATTTGTAAATGAATACATTATTTCCTTAGTACTGTATTGTTATTTTATTTACCTAATTGAATTCACACTTTATCATATCCTCTCTGAGAAACTGTTGGGTGCTTAAAACAGCAGTAATTTAGAGAGCAAGTAACCTCGAGGGGTCGCAAGATCTGGTGTTGCTTTATTTCCTGTGTACTACTGTGTACGCCTCCCTTTCTCCACCCTTCGTTTGACGTTTTAGGTTTCTTTCCTTTATATTAAACAAGTCTTTCCCTTCGTAACGCCTGATACCGAACGAATACTATGGGAATGAGTGTTGTTTACAGAGATTAGACGGATGAGCATTTCCATTTCTTAAGGTAGTGTAAAATTTCAGGTTACATCATCCATAAACGACGCTGCTGCGTAGGGAAAGAATGGTTTAAGAATACAAGCGTGTGTCTCTTTCTATATTTTTTTCCGTACTACCTTTTGTTCATATATTCCCTTCAATGTTTTTTTTCGACTATCACTTTATATTTTTGTGCATTTCATTTATATATTTTTGTCTGTGGACATTCAAAATGTTCACTATATTTTTGTGTCTTTCCATTTTTCATTTCTTTTTCTGTCAGCATTTCATATTCCACTACCGGTACCCTATGTATATTTATCTCTATGCATTTTTTTCATTTGTTATCTGTCAACATTTCAACATCACTATTATTTGTTCGTATATTTCGTATATATTTATTGTGTTATTTGGTAGTATTTCAACATCGCCTTAATTTTTTACATTTCCTCTGTTCTCGTATCTGTCATTGCCAACATTCCAATCATCACTATTTTTGTTTTTCAGTCATTTTTTTCATTTCTTTTTCTCTCAGCTTTCCCTTCTATGTTTTGTTTGTATTTCCTTAGTTCCATATTTGTATTTCAGCATTTCTATTGTTTACTACCGTGTGTGTGTGTGTGTTCCGTCGCCCATTTTAATTTTTGCATCTTTGTCTTTACTTGTATAGGTCCTTCATCGCTCTTCTGTATCTTTGCTATATTGTTCTTACGTTTGTTTTCAATCCCACATCAGCTATATTCACCTTTTTAGTTTCTCGCCTTTTTTTTCATTGCATTGCTACTAACACTGCGATTTTGTACAGAATAGGAAAGACCTTTAATTATCAATGTGCTAAAGTCTATACCAATTCTCTCTTTGACCCCCTTACAATTCTCTAAAAAAAAAAAAATCTGGACCCCTTCTCCCTCATGTTTAGCCCATTAGTTTTGAGATTCGAAAAATAATAACAAAAAAATTCTAAAATAAAATAAAATTCATAAACTATGGTTATGTTTAATTCGTGATATACTCATCATTATTCACAAAAGTGTATTTATATTGCAAATTTTTATAATACCAGTAGCTTCGGCTACCTATTCTGCGTTTCATGAGCTATTATACAAAGCAATGTACATAATGGTTGCGAAGATATAGTTTGTTTAACCAAAATATCCATAAGAAGATTAACGCAGCTTACCGCCAGGTTACACAGACGCACTGTATAGAAAGGCAGAGTTAAGGGGAGGGACACTCGCTGCTTTTTTGGCCTATAAATTCATTCAATCATAAATTCTTAGTTTCCTCGCTAGACATCCCTCAAACTTGGAAACACATCTCCTAGACCCCCCCCCCCCCCCCTTTAGATAAATTTGTACATTTTTCGATAGAAAAAAAAATCCGGCCGAAGGCCGCTTCCTCTTTTAATTACAGGCTCGCTATCGCTCGCCAGGAAAAAAATTAAATCTAAATGGCACGATATGTCTTAAAATGTATAATGAAATAGGACGAAAGGTCTTAAAATCGCCAAACAAATGGGACGAACGACTAAAAATCTCAAAACTAATGGGACTAAACACGAGAGAGAAAGGGGACCAGAAAAACGACCGTCTCCCCTTAACAATATCAGACAGGTGGGTAACCCAATTCTGCGCCACCCTGTATCCTCTGACATTATTATTATTATTATTATTAGTAGTAGTAGTAGTAGTAGTAGTAGTAGTAGTAGTAGTAGTATTTATTTATTTATTTATTCCCTTATATCACTCCCTTTGTCTGTTCCTGTGTTTCCTCATTATTTGTATTTCCTTTTTATCCATGTCTATCTGTTTTCCCATTGTTTTGCAGTCGTTTCGTATCCACACATTGTCTATCCTTCTACTTCACTTTTGCTCTTCATTGACAGTTATTTATCTTTAATTTTATCCTACCCCTCTCACTATTTTGTTTGTGTTTTTCTTTGTAACTTTCTTTCATTTATTTACATCCCTCTCCTTAATTCCTTTGTAGTCTATATTTCTCTTACTAAGCCATGTGTCTATCACTTCCATTTCTTGCTTACCTCCTTATTTTCCTAATTTTACATATCCCTTGCTCGTATCGCTCAAATTCGCTCCACACAATTTGTTTAGTTCCAGGACTTCTCCTGTATGCTTCCTTTACTCCGAGCCTTCTGTTCCGTACTTCCTTTTTTTTTTTATTGTATTTATTTATTTATATATTTTGTTACTGTATTTTGTCACTCATTTTATCCCACTCCATTTTGTTTGAGGAGGTGCCTCTGTTGGTTAGTTTAATAGACATTAGCTTGACAAGCTTACTGTGGTGAAGTATTAGTAGCTATCTGCAGTATTTGTCCCCAGTTAATATCTTGGCTACTGTACAGTCACTCATGGACATTCCTGAACCTGCCATACTCTTATTTACGGAATTATAGCCATCAGGATGAATGCATGACTTAAATTGATCAACATTAATTTGTAAAGATGGTTATATAATTAATGTTCTAACATTTAATTCATAATTACTTCCGTTGACTTGGGCAACGAACGAATGTTTTATGACAATAATTACATAAGAACATAAGAACATAAGAAAATGGGAGTCTGCAGAAAGCCGATTGGCCTAAGCAAGGCAGATCCCTGTCCCACACAACCCCAATTACAAAGCCCAATTATAGGCTCAACACTCTAATACCCTGAGGATCATCTTACCAAAACGGTTAGAGATTAACGCAGGATTACGGGGTCTGCAGAGCGCTGATTGGCCCAACCCTGCTGATCCCCCTTCACACCCAACCCTTCTCGTCCATATGCTTATCCAATTTTATCTTAAAGCTCCCTATCGTTTTTAATCCCACTATAGCACTTGGTAGTCCATTCCACCCATCTACAACTCTGTTACCAAACCAATATTTGCCTATATCTTTTCTGAAACGAAATTTATCTAATTTGAAACCATTGGTATGAGTTCTTTCGCTATCACTGAGCTTTAGCACATTTATCATGTCCCCTTTGTTAATCCCACTAACCCACTTGAACACCTCTATCATATCCCCTCTAACTCTGCGTCTCTCTAACGAATGTAAGCCTAATTTCTTCAACCTTTCTTTATACGGAAGATTTCTAATATTATGGATCATTTTTGTCATTCTACGTTGTACTCTCTCCAATGAATCTATGTCCATTCTGTAATAAGGACACCAAAATTGAACAGCATAATCCATATGGGGTCTCACTAATGACAAGTAAAGTTTTAAGATAACATCAGCAGTTCTGTTACTCACACTCCTAGAGATGAACCCGAGAATCCTGTTTGCCTTGTTTCGAACGCTTATACACTGTTGTCTAGGCTTCAAATCATTGCTAACAAACACACCTAGATCTTTCTCACAATTCGAGTTTTCTAATTCCACATTAGCTAGTTTATATTTAACATTTGTATGCATCTTCCCTATCTTTAATACCTTGCATTTGGCAATGTTAAACTTCATCTGCCAATTTACTGACCATTCGTGTAAGGTATCTAGATCCCTTTGGAGGCACTCTATATCTCTATCTGAATCAATTGTTCTCCCCATTTTGGTATCGTCTGCAAATTTACTTATCCTACTAGTTATACCTAAATCAAGGTCATTTATGTATATAACAAACAACAGAGGACCTAATACAGATCCCTGGGGAACACCACTTTTGACTGCTCCCCATTCTGACTTTGTACCATTTATGCTGACTCTCTGCTTCCTACCAATTAGCCATGACCTAATCCATCCCAACAACGCCCCACCTATTCCATGCGCCTCAACCTTTCTCATCAATCTCTCATGGGGGACTCTGTCGAAAGCTTTACTGAAATCTAAATATATTATATCATATGACTTGTCATTATCTACTGCTTCATATACCTCTGAGAAAAAACTAAGCAAATTAGTAAGGCAAGAACGTCCCTGAGTGAATCCATGCTGAGAAGAATTTATTAAATGAAATGTATCTAAGTGGTTTCTAATTTTACTAGCAATAATTGACTCTAGTAGCTTTCCTATGATTGATGTAAGACTAATGGGACGGTAATTGGATGCTATTGATTTGTCACCTTTTTTGAAGATCGGAACTACGTTTGCAAGCTTCCAAGCTTCTGGAACTATACCTGTCTCCAATGACTTGTTAAATAAAAATTTAATGGGTAACTTAACTCATCCCTACATTCTTTTAATACTCTAGCATATACCTCATCAGGACCAGGCGATTTATGAGGTTTCAGTCTGTCAATTTCCTTAAGCACTTCATTTCTACTTATAGTAACCGTACTTAACCTATTTTCTATACTATCGCTATATACCTTACGGACTTCTGGAAACTGTGCCAAATTTGCATTAGTGAAAACGGAAAGAAATTGACTATTTAATGTACTGCACATTTCTAAATCATTTTCTGTCATTTCTCCTATCGAAGTTTTAAGGGGACCAATTACATCTCTAACCTTGGATTTATATAGTTGGTAAAAAGCTTTAGGATTATTTTTTGAGTCATTGGCAACCTTAATTTCATAATTTCTTTTTTCTTTCCTAATATCCCTTTTCTACCTGTCTTGATAGATTCTGATAGTAAGCAAGTAGGTGAATTTCGCCTTTTCTAATTTTTCTATATATTCCTCTCTTTTGTCCTAGAAGATCTAATAGTCTATTATTCATCCATTTGGGTTGGTTCTGTGTTGATCTAAATTTTCTTTTGGGGATGTATTTATTTTGTGCATTGAATACTGACTTGATAAAATTATCGTATGTATCTACCAAGGTTGACGTCCCTTCCTGACTTAAGATGACAGGTGCCTGAGACGGGGTAAACTCATTTGGACACCTGGATCGACTTAATTTTTTGACCATAGGGTCCGCTAATAGGGCTCTTCTTAACCCACCATAATTGGCTTTTCTAAAGTCAGGTATTAATGTTGTATTCTCTCTGGTATTACCTTTCCATTGTATATTAAAATACACAGAATTGTGGTCACTATTTCCTAGGTGGTCCCCTATCTCTACATTATTTACCATATGTTCATTGTTACTGAAAACTAAATCGAGAATATTATTACCTCTAGTCGGCGTATCTATGAATTGAAATAAAAAACTATCTTGTACTACCTCTATAAACTCCTCAGAATCAGAGTCTCCTATTTGATGCTGCCAATCTATATTCGGAAAATTAAAATCCCCCATAATGCACACATTGCTAAACCTTGATGCCATTTTAATTTCCTCCCATAATGACGTTCCGTCATTTCTAATCATATTTGGCGGTCTATACATAACTCCAATAACTATGGTCTCACTACCTTCGTTAACCTCTACCCAAACACTTTCATTATCGTTATTTAGTCTAATACCTGATTTAATACAGCTTTTTAATGTACTCCTGACAAACACTGCTATACCGCCACCCCTCTTACTTGTTCGGTCATATTTAAACAAACTATATCCTGGTATATCAAATTCTGCTAAAAAATGCCTGGTTTCTGTATTAATCCACGTTTCAGTTAGCGCTATTATGTCTATATTTTCTTTGCTAACAAGGGCTCTAAGTTCGTTCATTTTGTTACATAGACTCCTACAGTTTGTGTAATATACTCTCAATTTACTTCTTTTCTTTATACCTAATTTACCTTTGTTTTTAGCGACATTTCCATCTTCCGTTGCACCATCACTACTATCATTTACATTATAGTCATCATTTTTAGCATGAGACTGAATATCCTTATCGCTTTCGCCTGACGCTAAAATTGTTCCATTTAACCTCTCATTTACACTCTCAATATTTCTGTTCAAAACCCCACAACCACCCTATCTAAAGAACTAGCTAATGTAGAAACCCCTAACCGTGAAAGATGAACCCCATCCCTTGCGTACATCCCATCTCTCCCATAGAAACTATCCCAGTTATCAATGAATGGTATTGCTTTTTCTTTGCAATATTTCTCCAAACGGCAATTGACACCAATCGCCCTGGATGTCCATTCCTTGGGAACTCCTCTTCTGGGTAGGATACAATGTACTACAGGGATCCCTCCCTTCATCCTAACTTTATCTAACACATCCCGATACTGCTGCAGCAGTTCCTCACTTCTACCCTTACCAACATCGTTACTCCCGGCACTGAGACAGATAATGGGGTTATCTCCACTATCTTCCAAGATGTGGTCCATCTTCTCTAAAACCCTCCCAACTCCATGGCCAGGCAGACACACAACCTTCCTAAGTTTAGTGTGGGTAGCCCTACTTAAGAGCTAGTACGTTTTTGTATGAATTATTAGCATTAATTTTGGCATATGCTGTATTGTCACGGATTGGCACCATAAGAAAAGTATACACGATAGCTTTAAATTGCAACCCAATCTCCGAGCAAGCATGTTTCGTGATGTTTTCTTGGCATTGTTATGTTGTGTCACGGGTTGCCACCATAGAAGTTGGTATGACGTCAGGGCTCACCTCTCATGGCTGCCAACTATCCCGCTGCCAGTCACTGCTCACCTCGTGGACACAAAAGTAAACAAACACCTGCCAGGCCTCCCATTCTTGACCCGCAGCAGACTGTTCGAAGGGGCAGCACGCTCCCCTGCGAAGATAGGCTCATCTGGCACCATTTGCAGTTGGATATTGAGGGGTCTCTTGAAGCTGTACAGTATAACGAGACACCCCTCATGTCTCTTAACTCGCCGTGGGAGTTTTTTTTGAAGAGACGCGGTACTCTATGTGATAACCAACTCTCGCAGCGAGCCCGTAGCACCCTGGTTTTTCACCATGGGGATATCGCCTCTCCTATCACTGAACTTCATGACTTATCGGGGTATGTTGGTTTGGTACTAAACCCTCTGCGATTTTCCAGAGTATATTATCAAGTAATGTTCCTTTCTACGCTCCAACGAGTACAGCTTCAGTGATCTTAAACGCTCCCAATAGTGTAACTGTTTATGTGAGGTGAAGTTTCTTACTATGCTCTTTAAGTCTTGTATTTCACCTGTTTTGTGTGGGGATGTAAATACGTTACAGTATTCTAGCCGCGGTAGCGCCAGGGATTGAAGAGGGTTATCATAGGCAATTCACTGCGTGTTTTAAATATATGTAAAATTCAACCTGTTAATCATTTCGCAGCTACAACTTTGACCTGGTTATCTTCTTTGTATCCCATAGTTTCAGACACTAACACCCCAAGATCTTTCACACTGTCTTGGAGGTAATTGACTGGTAGTAATTTAGGAATAACGTAACTCCATCAGAGTTTCTATTCGTATATAAAACTATGAGCCAAGCCTTTATCCACCATTTACATGACATGGAAAGAAGAACGAGCCAGAAGGAGGCTGTATAGAAAAAACAGAATGCGGTGGAGTTCATGAAGCATTGATAACATTGTCAACTTTACACTAGCAGGTTAACAAAAGTCAATGTAAAAGCTAATCCGGATTTCAGTTTGTTGCAAGTGAAAGCTATTTCATATTTTAAGAAATACCCGGTACGTCAAATATGGAATGTTACATTTTAAATATTTGTAACGCATTGCACTGTAGAATTTAGAAACCAATTCAATGAAAACAATTCCTTGCTCCATAAGACTTTCATTCGTTAGAATCATTTGATGGTCAACATTTCCCCGATAACATTCTGGGATTTGTTCCACTGGTATCGGAAACTAAGAAGAAAATATAGATAACAAAATCAGTTTTAACATTTATCTGGTACTCTCTAATTTAGTGTTGTTCAAGATACTATGTTGTCAATACTCCCAAACTCCCCCACAGCCCCCAACCCAAACTGCCCCCAACCCAAACTCCCCCACAGCACCAGCACCCACAGCCCCCGACCCAAGCACCCACAAAACATCAACAAAGCACACACTATGTTAATTCGTCCATGAAATCGCAGGGGTGTCTTTTATCGAAAATTGCCTTTCATGTAAATCTTTATGGTTTTGTAAGTGTGGGTCTGCGTGTGACTGTATACTTGTTTTGTGTGTGTGTGTGTGTGTGTGTGTGTGTGTGTGTGTGTGTGTGTGTGTGTGTGTGTGTGTGTGTGTGTGTGTGTGTGTGTGTGTGTGTGTGTGTGTGTGTGCCACATTTGTGTATATGACTGTAATTGTGTTACTTTGTGCGTGTGTGTATGACTGTGTGTGTAAGTCCGTGTGTGTGAGGGGCGTGGCGCTATAAGTAGTATTTTGTATGCAGTCACCTCCCTGTCCTAGTCTGGTAATACCTTCCACCCCCCCCCCCCTCCTTACTCCACCCCCTCACTTACCTACTCCTCCCCCTTTCCTCCCTAGTCATCCCCTTACGCCCCCCCCCCCTCCTTACTCCCAACCCTCCCCCTACTCCCCCCCCATTCCCTTCCTACCTCCCCCCTCCTCTTCCTTACGCTGTTCACTCTTCCTTTTACTCTCCCTAATATAAGAAAAAAATCCTTCGCCTCACCCTCACTCACTTTCCCTTTTTTCTCTTGCCACCCTCCTCTTTCAAACTTCTTTATTATTGCCCTTGTCCCCTCTCACTTATGTTAACCTTTCTTCATCCTCTTGTATCTTCCTCATATCCCTTATCTTTATTATGTCTCTGTGTTTCCCTAGCCTCCAGTCCCATCCTCAAGAGGGCGCTCATTGGCCGAGTGGTTATCGTGCTCTCTATCTCTACATCTTGCTTCTCTTGGTCCTTTCAGTATTAGGACGCCTTTCGAGATTTGTTTAAGGCTATCATTAGACGATTTTGTATAGCTTACGCAGGGTCTGGGGGTGTTAAAGGGTGTAATTGAGATAGTTTGCTCCCCATTGTTTAGGAGGATAGGCTATATGGGGTCGAAGGGTTTGAGATAGTTAGTATACCACTGATTCCTAGATGTCCTTCTTAAGCTGGAGAAAATCACCAGAACATAGAAATGTTGCCGGAAAAAAGCACCCATTCGGCTTCGTTAATTTAACCCATTCAGTACCGGTGACATCCTTTTCGTTATATTCTGTCAATTATTAGATGGTTTTATGTCAATTATTAGATGGTTTTATTCAGCTTAGGAAGGATATCTACCCGTTAAAAGATTACAGACTATCTCAATTAATCCTTTTAGCTACTATATATCCTTCCTAAGTTTCATAAAGTCGTCTGAATGCAGCTGAAACATACAAAAAGGACGTCGGTTGTACTGTAAAGGTTAACTCTCTCTCTCTCTCTCTCTCTCTCTCTCTCTCTCTCTCTCTCTCTCTCTCTCTCTCTCTCTCTCTCTCTCTCTCTCTCTCTCTCTCTCGTTCCTTACTTTTCATTTACCTGGTGTTCACCTTCACCCCCATGCCTCGCTCCTCTGTTCCTTTATGTCAAGAGATGAATCCCAAGGTGTATATTATACAGTAAGTCTTGGGTTAAGGGGACAGTGGCTGTTTGTTTGTTCTATTAGTTCATTTATTCATATATTTGTTTAGTGTCCTCCCTAGACTTCCATCAGGCTTAGAAAAACACCCCCTACACCCCCGTTCAAGATAGATTTGTACATTTTTCAGTAGAAAAATGTCCCGGCCAAAGGCCGATTCCTCCTAAAATTACAGACTCGCTATCGCTCGCCAGGAAAAAATCGACACCTAAATGGCACGAAAGGTCCTATTATTGACAAAGAAGTGGGGTGAAAGGTCATAAAATCCCCAAACTAATGGAACCAACGTCTTAAAATCTCAAAACTAGTGGGGCTAAACATTAGAGAGACGGGGGACCATAAAAACGGTCTGCCTCCCCTTAGCAAGAATATATTGATGCATGAAGTGGCTTCCTCATAAAGAAAGGGTTAAACTTGACCCCCTATAGTAACAGAGATCGGCCACCCTCCGCCATATTGGTGCCATTGGTTTTATTAGCCTCTTTTGATGCTCAAATATATCCATACCCATAATTAACATTCGGCAATACAGGTCTAGGATATAGTTTAGTCTTAGGATTTAGATTTTACATGAACAAACATGAAATATCACCCAGGTGTTTGTTAATTATGGCGACAAAATGGCATTCAGAGGAAAACGTTGGCCAATCTCTCTTACTGCATGATATTTAGGTTACACCACGGCCATCCTTCCTACATTAGTTTTCCATCATCATATATTTTCAGCTGCAGTGGTGTGTGTGTGTGTGGGGGGGGGGGGGTGAAGAACAAAAAATATAGCTCCTCATGAGTGGTAGTATTCGTGATGGTAACAATAGTAATAGTAATACTAGAAGTAAATCACCCAATCTACCAGGGAAAAATCCAAATATCACAAGAAACGGGCGCTTCAAATTGGCTCACAACACTACCAATCAAAGCAAATGGCTTCAACCGCAACACCCAAGACTTTATTGATACCATTGCCTGAGGTAGGGTTGGCCGATTGAAGGACTGCCCAATTGATGCGTATGTGGAGTGGCGTGCGAACCAATAATTATCCCCTTAAATGTTGCATAGCTTTCACTCTCCTATCCCTATTACAACAATCGGGGTTCTCCAGAGCTCTCTCAGTGCTACCCCCTCCCTTCCGGTAAGTAGGAGGCACCCACCTTTCAACACAATCCCACTCCTGTTCTGTCCAGCTCTCCAACCCAAGAATGAACAAATTTCCTCAGTCTTTCTTCTATTCAACAAGTGAACTCTGGAACTCTCTCCCTTAATCAATCTTTCTTTCATACTATGACTTAGACTGCTTTAAACTCCATGTGTCCCGGCATTTTGACTCTAACATTCCGTACCTTGAATTTGGCTCTGTCACTTTCAACTTTGGGGGAGACACTTGTTACAGGCAGCTTTGTCTTTTGTCTCCTTCACTCACATATACAAAAAAAAAATCGAGATATTTTGCAACACAGGATGGCAACCACATGAAATGAAGCACGGGTGGATGTCAGTGCAACAGGTTTCTGGACAAGGGTGGATGTTAGTGGACAAGATAATACGTTAAGAATATGCAACCCAATGTCCCTAACTAGCCTACAGCGAAAAATCTCTGTTGGCTGCACACAAGAGAAGCAAGCAAGAATAGGCCAAGGCATATAGGGAAAGAATCCTTCAAATTCAACAGGGCAGATTTACAACACCTGTCTTCACCACATCTGTAGGGATGGGTTCCAGGGCTAAGTGTTTCTATTCTAGGCTAGCGGAGACCATTGCAGAGAGGAAGCAACAGCGTAGGCGTCAAGTAGTGGTTTGGATGAACAGTAAGGCTGGTCTTTCTCGTTGCTCAGATCAGTGCTGTTTTACTGGATTGTGATCGCATAGTATATAGTCTAGGAATATATTAGTGTCTGATAATTGTAACTGTGGCTGGATAAATACAGGATAAAGATGGTTGGGAGCCACAGTTAAGGCAGTGTCACACGAGCGCATTTCCCGTTAATTTTTACGAGCAATTGTTGTTTCAAAAGAGATAAATTACCTAACATAATTGATTTGTTATCTAGTTTCCGATTCCCATGCGAAATAAACTCAAACTAGTACAAGAAATACTTGCTCATCGAAAATTGCCGGTAAATGCGCTCGTGTGACACTGGTTTAACTGGCGTGATTGGGGCCATTGTAACTTGCATTATCAAAAGCATACTTAATTCATATTGCACAATAATGTAGGTTTAGTCTAGTTATATGCTGTATATTGGATATAAGTTTTTTTATTGGGTATAATGTTTTTCTTAACACAATAAAAGTACATCATTGAGGTCCCTTTAGAAAAAAATGGTAAATTAAATGGTTGAAATTAGCAAAGGGACGCGCTCACCATGGCAACCGTCTCCAGGACTACTGCTGCTGTGTACAGTATGTGTCACACCACCACGACCTACACCACACTACACCGTCACTGTTATCACCATCACCTAATGTACGCACCATTACACCATCACTGTTATCACCATCACTGTCGTCACCACCATCAAATGTATACATAACTATACCATCATAGTTACCGGTACCACCATCACATTATGTATACAACACTACACCATCACTGTCATCACCATCACTGACATCACTACCACCTAATGTATACACCACTACACCATCACTTTCACTATCCCCATCTTTATAACTGTCACTATTATCACCACAACTGTCATCACCTGTCTGATATTCCTGCCTGCCTTTGTACTTCTATTTTGTAGTGATTGTCAGTCTTTATGTGTCCCTGCCTACCTGTTATCCGTCTGTTTGTCACATTGGCTTTTTACCTAGTTCTATCGTCCCCTGCCTCTCTCTTGTCTTTCTTCACTGCCTCCTTATGTTTGTCTTCTTATACCTTTCAGTCTGTCTGCCTTCCAATCTTACCTCTTATTTTCTGCCTGCCTATCTACCCCTAGAATTCTGCCTGCTTACTGTACCTTCCTACATATCTCTCGCTTCATATCTGTCTGCTGATCTCAATCTGTGTCAACCTATCATCTTTCTACCTCTCTCTCTACACACACACACACACACACACACACACACACACACACACACACACACACACACACACACACACACACACACACACACACACACACACACACACACACACACACACACACACAGAGTATAGATCTTACCCGTCCATCTGCTTGACTGCCTACTTACCTGTTTACATACCTGCTTGCCTGCCTGCACATGTCTACCTATGCGTCTCTGCTTGTGTTATGAATATCTTCTTTCCCGTTTGCTTGCTTGTCTGCCTACTTACCTGTTAACTTAGCTGTCCGTGTGCGTACCTGCCAGTACGTGTGGAGGGAAGCGTACATTGCCCGGCGGAGCTTCACCTGATTGGTCATAACCGGTGGTGACCTATGACCCACACATTCCGTCCCTCCCTCTCACCACCTCCAACACCACCTAGGACCAGGGGAGGAGGAGTGGGTGTCATTAGGGGAGGGGGATATGGGAAGAAGCGGGGTGAAGGAGGAAGGGCTAGTGAGGTAGATACGGAAAGTGGGCGAAGCGGGGTGATTGGGTGAAGAGGGAGGGGGGAGTGAGGGTGATAAGGGAAGGGGAAGAAGTGGGGTGAGTAGGTGGAGGGGGTAGTGAAGAAACGGCTAGGTAATAGAGCGTAGAGGGAAGCGAGGTGATAGGGTGGAGGGGCGATGGTAAAAAGCGGGGGTGATGGTATGGAGGAAAAGTGGGGTGACTGGGTGGAGAGGGAGGGGTGGGGAATATGGGTGCTAGGGTGGAGGGGAAGATAGAACAGTAGTGAAGTGGAGGGGGAGGGGGTGGAGACGCGGTAGCCGAGACAACTGCACATGGTACCTAGAGTATAGTTAAATATTAGTAATGGTTGCAATTATAACAAGACAATAATAATTAGTTTAACTACGTTAAACTCATGCAATAGAGCAGGGCAATACCTAGGGGAGGGCTCATAGGCATATGATGAGGAGTTGCTGGAACTCATGTTTTATTTGTCCGGTTTCCCTCACTGTTTCTGTTTGTGTCTCACCTACACAGCGAGTAGTCCAGCTAACTCTCACAAACACCTCCTCCTCCTATTCATTTCATTACACTAAAGAAGCACACTTCACTTCTTTTAAACAAAGTTTATAAGTAAATTATAAAACAAAGCGACTATCACTCTTTCAACTTTGGAGGAGACACTTGTTGCGGACATTTTTGCATTTCGTCTTCTTCATATACATAGAAAATAACAACTGAAAATTAGATAAACCTTAAAATACAACACATTGGGAACCATTTAACAGGTTGTGCGCGTGAAATACACAAACTGATAAATAATGCCATAAGACTTTATCCACCTTACTGCTCTACGTATCACCTACTCTCTCTCTCTCCTACATATAATTATAACCCTTTTATCCTTCTGAAATTACCATTTTGGAAGAAAGCAATAGTATTTGTATGCTTTTGGTCTCTTAGTATCTTCTGTTTCAATTACATTCTTCAAGATATCTAATATTTTGTGTAAACCCATATTTTCTCATTATATCCACAAGACTATAGGAAAGGTGCGAGATATGGAATAGATACAAAGGAATGCAAAGTACTTATAAACTGTACCAGACCTATTGATCCTTACTAGGCAGTTTGGCGATATAAACGTAGGTTTACTAACTATAAGATTAGAGTAATTAGAGTAAAGCAATTGCCATATCTGCAAGTGCTCGAGGTGAGAATGAGGTTATGTGAGGATAAAGATAAGGATGATAGAAAGTGAGAATGACAGAAAGAAGTGTGAAGACATGACAGTGGACGAGATGAAGATGGTTGAAGGAAGACAAGGGTGGTGCTAACATAGGTGATGGCAGGGTGTGAAGGATGAGAGTCAGGGAGGATGGGTGAAGGGGAGGATGTTAGATGGACGTGAGAGATGATGAAAAGGACAGTGATTGATGGAAAGGGTGGTGTTAGCAATATCAGGGAATGTGATGGATGAGAGTCGGTGAGGGTAGGTGAAGGTGGTGATAGAAGTTGAATGTGAAATAAGATTAGGATGAGGGACAGTGATTGATAGAAAAGGGTGGGGTTAGCAATATAGGGTAAGGTGTGATAGAGTAGAGCTGGGGAGGATGGGAGAAGAGTAGACAGGCTGATAAACAAGAGGCTATTCAAAATCAGTCCTTAAACCGAGCCACCTCCTTTTAGCCAAATTTAATAAATATCCAAAATTTAAATTGTGCTTATTATGATTTGGAAAGTGATGAATGGATACAACAATGCAAGATTGTAATACATTTCGACCCATTTTTATGTCTATATTCAGTCCTATTGTGCCATTTAGGTGTCGTTATTTTCTTGGCGAGCGATGAGAGCGTTAGCGAGCCTGTATTGTTGGAAGACCCAGCTTTTGGCCGGAGATTTTTCTACCGAAAAATTTACAAATGTATCTCTAAAGGTATCTTGTTGTGTTGTTAAGCTTGATGGGGGTCTAAGGAACAAACTGAACAAAAACAAAATCTGAAAACCTAGATTAACATTGGATGAATAATTAAGTTTTGTATGGCTCTCTCTTTATCGCAGGAGTAATGTCTATCTTAAATAACATTCTGAATTATGCAGTTCTCTTCAAAGCTGAATAAAATTGACTGATGATATAACCAGAATATTTGAAAGGATAATTTCATGGTGTACTGAAAGAGTTAAGGATAAAGGCGTGAGTCACACTATAGAGGTGACGGGCAAGGTGGGAGGGGAAGGGTGTGGGCGTAGGCGGAGGGAGTGTGGGTGGAGGGGAGAGTGTAGATGGAAGGGGAGGAATTGGAGTGTGGGTGGAAGGGAAGGGGAGGAGTGGGGGTGGAAGGGAAGGGGGAGGGAGTGTGGGTGGAAGGGGGAGGAGTGTGAGTGGAAGGGAAGGAGGGGGAGTGTGGGTGGAAGGGAAGGAGGGGGAGTGTGGGTTGAAGGGAAGGGGGAGGGAGTGTGGGTTGAAGGGAAGGGGGAGGGCGTGTGGGTAGAAGGGAAGGGGAGGGAGTGTGGGTGGAAGGGAAGGGGAGTATGGGTAGAAGGGAAGGGAAAGGGAGTGTGGGTGGAAGGGAAGGGGGAGGGAGTGTGGGTGGAAGGGAAGGGGGAGGGAGTGTGGATGGAAGGGAAGGGGGAGGGAGTGTGGGTGGAAGGGAAGGGGGTGGGAGTGTGGGTGGAAGGGAAGTGGAGTGTGGGTGGAATGGAAGGGGGGGGGCGTGTGTGGTGGAAGGAAGGGAGGAGGGAGTGTGGTGGAAGGGAGGAGGGAGTGTGGTGGAAGGGAGGAGGGAGTGTGGTGGAAGGGAGGAGGGAGTGTGGTGGAAGGGAGGAGGGAGTGTGGGTAGAAGGGAAGGGGGGAGGGGTGTGGGGGAAGGGAAGGGGAGTGTGGGTAGAAGGGGAGGGGGAGGGGAGTGTGGGTGGAAGGGAAGGGGGAGGGAGGTGGGTAGAAGGGAAGGGGGGAAGGAGTGTGGTGGAAGGAAGGGGTGAGGGAGTGTGGTGGAAGGAAGGAGGGAGTGTGGTGGAAGGGTGGAGGGAGTGTGATGGAAGGAAGGGAGGGGGGGGGGGGTGGGGGTGGAGGGGAAGGGGAGTGTGCGTAGAAGGGGGAGGGGAGTGTGGGTGGAGGGAAGGGGAGGGGAGTGTGGTGGAAGGGAAGAGGGAGTGTGGGTAGAAGGGAAGGGGAGTGTGGGTGGAAGGGAAGGGGGAGGGAGTGTGGGTGGAAGGGAGGGGGAGGGAGTGTGGGTGGAAGGGAAGGGGAGTGTGGGTGGAAGGGAAGGGGAGTGTGGGTAGAAGAGAAGGGGGAGGAAGGAGTGTGGGGGGAAGGGGAGAGCGAAGAGTGAGGGTGGAAGGGAAGGGGAGGTGTGGGTGGAAGGGAGGGGAGTGTGGGAGGAAGGGAGGGGGGAGGGAGTTTGGGAGGAAGGGAAGGGAAGGGGGAGGGGGGGGGGAGGAGTGTGGGTGGAAGGGGAGAGGGAGGAGTGTGGGTGGAAGCGGGAGGGGGGGAGTGTGGGTGGAAGGGAAGGGAGTGGTGTGGTGGAAAGGAGGGGGGAGGGGTGTGGAAGGAAGGGGGAGGAGTGTGAGTGGAAGGGAAGGGGGAGGAGGGTGGGTGGAAGGGAAGGGGGAGGAGGGTGGGTGGAAGGGAAGGAGGAGGGTGGGTGGAAGGGAAGGGGAGGTGGGGGAAGGGGAGGAGTGTGGGTGGAAGGTAGGGGGGGGTGGAAGGGAAGGGGGAGGAGTGTGGGTGGAAGTGAAGGGGGAGGAGGGAGGGTGGAAGGGAAGGGGGAGGAGTGGGGGTGGAAGGGAAGGGGAGTGTGGGTGGAAGGGGGAGGAGTGTGGGTGGAAGGGAGGGAGGGGTGTGGGTGGAAGGGAAGGGGGAGGGAGTGTGGGTGGAAGGGAAAGGGGAGGAGTGTGGGTGGAAGGGAAGGGGGAGGAGTGTGGGTGGAAGGGAAGGGGAGTGTGGGTGGAAGGGAAGGGGAGAGGGAGGAGTGTGGGTGGAAAGGAAGGGAGAGGACAAACTTTACTTATGCTATCCCTTGTAAAACTAAAATGGAAATCCTCACCATAAGCGAAAATATGGACAAATAATATTACCGGTACCTCTGCAAAGCTAGGAAATATCTAGTGTTTTTGTTTTCTTAAATAATCTCAATTCCTATATTTTATATTGAATTGGGATTTAATTTTCGATTCGAACCCGCGAACTTTGATTACTATAAGTGTGTGTGTGTGTGTGTGTGTGTGTGTGTGTGTGTGTGTGTGTGTGTGTGTGTGTGTGTGTGTGTGTGTGTGTGTGTGTGTGTGTGTGTGTGTGTGTGTGTGTGTGTGTGTGTGTGTGTGTGTGTGTGAGTGAGTGAGTGAGTGAGTGAGTGTGTGTGTGTGTTTACGAGTGAGGGAGAGAGAATACATTTAGATACTAAGTAATGTGTAGTTGAGTATCACAGCCTATTTTAATTGAATTGGTAATGATAGTAACAGATGTAATATGGAAATGCTACTGGTACGACATAAATTAATGTAGTGTGCAGTTGATGATGTTATAGATAAGTGTAATGGGTAGATGGTTCAAGTACGTTGGCTCCATTTGATATAGTAATTTCATCAGGTAATTTTAATCAGCTTAGAAAAGGACCTCTGGGAATCGATAAAATCTATCTCTTATGAAAACTATCGGGTCCGACGTCTTGTAGGTAATTTTGATATGCCCCATTAATTACTATTTCCTTTCACCTATGCATAGCCTCCGATAGTGCAGTTGGGATATTGTACATGCTAAGATTGGTATGCAGGATTCGAAACTGCATAATAAATCGTAGGCTTGTGCAGTATTCTTTAACTGTCTTCGTGGTACAGTGCATAGTGTGTTGATTTTCGGCGTGAGCATCCTAGGTTCGAATCCCTGGACTGCCACATGTGGTTGTTAATTTCATTGATCGATTTTAGGAGTAGATTTTTGTTTTTTTGTTTTTTTTTCTATATTCCAACTTACTTCCTCTCGGGCATAGGCTGAGAGCCTTAACATTCACTGCTTTACAATGAACAGTGAAGCCCGTGAGGTCTTGTTCCAGTCTAGGGAGTGAGACATGTGAAGCACGTAGATTACAACGAGCACCTGCCATCTTGCCTTCACATGAGGCACGGTGCTCACTCATGGCCCGAAACGACCCCATCTCTGAAGCCACCTCGTTCCCGTGCTTCACTGTCTCACCCCCTACACTCGGACTTTCACACTTACACACACACACAACGCCACCTGTTGAGCAGATAACTCATTAGGCATTGCACCCCTATAGCATATTTTGAATGTGAGAATATTCATACAGTGCTATTTAATCAGGGAACAATGAGGGTATTTTATTGACGTTTCGGTGGGCTTGTGGTAATGCACTGATACTAGGTACAGCACAAATTCCATCCCAATAATATCTTCCCATTGATACATCGGGATTTGAACCTGGGACCTTTGGATTACCAGGCCAGTGGTGGCAAGACCACTCCACCACACCTCCCCTGTGGTTGGTGGAGAGAGCATAATAATTTAGTTTAGTTATTATTGAAGATGTTGCTTGATTTTGCCATTTTCGAGCAACGTATATTAGATTTTGTTCGTCTCCACCTCGGAACTGTAGGCTATTCAGTAGCCTGTAACTCATACGAGGCCCCGAGATTATCGATTGAAGCTTCGAGATGTTGGATGCTTCATATGTGCCACACTAGATGGTCTCAGTAGAGCTTCAAGGTATTGGTTGCATCCTTTCTGCCACACAGATGTCGACACCTTATTTATACACGTCACTTGATTTGGAGAGAGCAGCTATACGTTCACAGCGTCTTTGAATGTGGTCGGGTCGATTTTCTTTTGGACTGTGTAATCAGTCAATGACACTGGTAAGAAGTTCATAACATAAGTTGCCAATATATTGAAAAGGCTTTCCAATGATCTAACAAACGTTTCCGGTAGTGTAATTTGAATGATTAATTGTGGAGTATTTGTTAACATCCACTATGTCAATGGTGGTGGTTGTAGTGGTGGTGGAGGAGAAAGGAGATGGTGGTGGTTGTGGTGGAGAAGGAAGATGGTGGTGGTGGTGGTGGAGAAGGAAGATGGTGGTGGTGGTGGTGGTGGTGGTAGAGAAGGGAGATGGTGGTGGTGGAGAAGGGAGATGGTGGTGGTGGTGGTAGAGAAGGGAGATGGTGGTGGTGGTGGTGGTGGTAGAGAAGGGAGATGGTGGTGGTAGAGAAGGGAGATGGTGGTGGTGGTGGTGGTGGTGGTAGAGAAGGGAGATGGTGGTGGTAGAGAAGGGAGATGGTGGTGGTGGTGGAGGAGAAGGGAGATGGTGGTGGTTGTGGTGAAAGGAGATGGTGGTGGTGCAGACGAAGGAAGATGGTTGTGGTTGTGGTGGAGAAAGGAGGTGGTGGTGGGGGTTGTTTTGGTGGAAAAGGGTGGTGGTGGTGGTGTTATAAATGTTGATATTAGTGTGGTGGTGGTGGTGGAGGAGAGAGATGTTATAATTCCCTCCCTCACCCCCACACCCACAAAAAAAAAACACCAGGCTTCTCAAGGACGTTCACTTTTTTAACTGGGTACGGGGGTGGCTGTGTGTGTGTGTTTGTGTGTGTGGGAGTGAGAGATATGTGTGAGAGTGAGTCTGTGTGAGTATCTGTGTGTGTGTGAGAGAGAGAGAGAGAGAGAGAGAGATCATCTGTGTATGTGAGTTTGTGTGTATGTGTGTCTGTCTGTGTGTGTGCGTGTGCGTGTGCGTGAAAGAGAGAGAGGGTTTGGGGGAGGGAGAGAAAAATCAATCAAAACATAGTTGTTATGATGTACGAATACTGTAGATAGGACTATTTTCGAATACTGTAGATATTACTATTTTCGTGGATACTGTTTTGATGTGAGGGAGATACTTATTGATGTGTTCGGGAGACCACGAGAGAGAGAGAGAGAGAGTGTGTGTGTGTGTGTGTGTGTGTGTGTGAGTGAGTGAGTGAGTGAGTGAGTGAGTGAGTGAGTGGGTGAGTGAGTGAGTGAGTGAGTGAGTGAGTGAGTGAGTGAGTGAGTGAGTGAGTGAGTCGTTATTCAAATACCCAGGAGGCCTATATTAGTCCAGAATATTTCCTGTTGTGTTTTGTTAAAGGTTTAAAGACACATTGTAGGTGTGGTTTGTGGTTGTGTATAATTATGGGCTAACCTTGTTGGATTCAGACATTGACGAAGAGTTTGTGGGGTTTTAATTATCAACTCTCTAGGATGAATAACTGTGAATGTATGAATCACTTCATTGCATGGTTGTCGGGTTGTGTGTTCATGTATGTTGTTATGCTACTTTGTATTACACGTAGTTAAATTAACGATGGATAACAAATATTTAAAATTTTACTTATTGTGATATACAGAATAATGGTATTGATATTAACTAGATTGAAAGAGAGTTCGGGGAAATATTACTTTGTTTTTCTTTATGCTAATACAGTTATATGCACTGATTAATGGTTGGAATTGGTTTTGCAATAAATTATATATATAATTTGTTATTTAATCAGTAATAACATTCTAAACACTTACAATTCCTTTATTTGCATAGTAACAAACAAGAGTTACACCAAATGTTAAGCGTGACTGTACAGGTATATTAATACATGTTGTTGCTGAATTGAATGATACTATAGTCTGTTCAGTATTAATAGGTCTGAACTTTTAACAGGAAGGTTTTAGGAAGGGAAGAGGATGTGTAGATCATATTTTTACCCTGAATTGTGTTGTGGAGAAATATCTGGAGAAGCAACAAAAGGTGTATGTTGCCTTTATGGACTTGGAGAAGGCCTATGACAGTGGATAGAGAAGGCATGTGGATAGTACTTAGAATATACGGAGTAGATGGCAAGTTGCTGAAAGCAGTGAAGAGCATGTATGAGGGTGCAAAGGCGGCAGTACGTGTGGAGAATGAGAGCGAGTTCTTTGACCTGAGTGTTGGGTTGAAACAGGGGTGTGTGATGTCCCCGTGGTTGTTTACTGTATATATGGATGGAGTCATGAAAGAAATACTAGGAAGAGCAGTAGATGTTGGTGTATCAATAAAAAGGGAGGGAAATGAGTGGAAGCTGCCTATACTGCTGTTTGCGAATGATACAGTTCTGATGAGCGATAATGAATGGGAGTTGCAGGGTCTGGTAAATGAGTTTGGAACAGTGTGCGAAAAACGGAATTAGAAGGTAAATGCGGGGAAGAGCAAGGTTATGGTCTTCGAAAGGGGTGAAGTCACAGAGTGTGAGGTGAAGTTAAACGGTCAGGCTATGGAGATTGTCAGCTCCTTTAAGTATCTGGGCAGTGTGTTGAGTAAAGATGGGACAATGGATGAAGAAGTGCGGGAGAGGGTGCAACAGGGTTGTAGGAACGTTGAAAGCAGTAACAAGAAATAGAGTGGTTAGTATGGAAGTGAAGAAGTCCTTGCATGACAGTGTGGTAATCCCGACACTAACTTACGGAAGCGAAGCATGGACGTTCGGGAAGAGACTCGGACCAAGAGTGAGAGCGGTGGAAATGAGTTACTTGAGAAGTGCGTGTGGAGTTACATGGAGGGATAGACAGACGAATGAGGAAGTAAGAAGGAGGTGTGGTGTGGAGGTAGATGTGCTGGAAAGTGTGAAAAGGAACAACTTGAGATGGTTCGGCCATATGGAACGTATGGAAAGCGAGAGATTGACTAAGAGGGTGTACGAGAGCGAGGTGGAAGGATGGAGTGAGGAAGTATATGAATGAAGGCGGTGCTGGTTGGGAGGAGGGGCGTCGACTGACTGGGGACAGAGGTGCATGAGGGCGGTTCGTTCGTGGCCATCCCTTCGGGGATCACGGCATCAGGCAATAGATCGATAGATAGATAGATAGATAGATAGATAGAACTTTTTGCCATCTACCCTCTGTAAATCATAATGGGCTGTAAATTCCCACACACTCTCCCTGGCTGAGTCTTCCCAAATGGTATAACTAGTAAGTTCGATTACTCGGTCCTTGTTTGAGTTATAGAGGTTATTGGTCAACATTTTTGGCCTATTTCTAGTGAATAGAATATAGATGGCTAATAAGATAATATATAATATAATAAACAAATAAATATAACATCTACCCCCAGGGCTCCTCTTTGAGATATATTTCACTTTTTCCGGTAGAAAAATGTCCTAAATTACAGGCTCATTATCGCTTGCCAGGAAGAAATCGACACCTAAATGGCACTAAAGGTCTTATTATTGGCAAAGAAATGGGTTGAAAGGTCTGAGAATCTCCAAAGTAATACGGCTAAACATGAGGAAGAATGGGGGGGGGGGTCTTAAAAAACCCAAGCCTCCCTTCAATGATGTGTTTTGTTTTTTTCTTCTGGTGAGGTTTGTGCTTGGTGTCTTACTACCATGACTCCCGCATATCAATACAAGCCATACTACGGGCAGGCAAACATCAATGTATCTTTAACCCTTTGAGTACCAGCGACGTGTGCTATATTGTATTCTAGCTAAAGTATATTTTGGCGATAATATGCAGTTTAGGAAGGATCTGTGGTAGTTAAGAGGGTAAGTGGACATATATTGTAAGCCTTATTATTGCTAGAGGTCCTTCCTAAGCTGAATAAAATCGCGCAAAAGTTTCCAGAATAGGATACAAAGGATGTCCCTGGTACTGAATGGCTTAAGAGGGGAGGGTTTATTTGTTGGTCGGTGTGTGTATTTATTATGTTTTTATTTTGTTTAGTTTCCTCCCGAGACCTCCATCAAACTTAATAAAACATCCCCAAGATCCCCCTTCTGGATATATATGTACATTTTTTCGATGTCCCTCCTAATTTGCAGGCTCGCTTTCGCTCGCCAGGAAAAAAAATCGACACCTAAATGTCACGAAATATCTTAATATTGACAGATAAATTGGGCGAAGTCTTAAAATTGCCAAACTAATTGGCCGAACGTCTTACAAATCTGAATACTAATTGGGCTAAGCAAGAGAGAGAAGGGGGCCAGAAAACCCAAGCATCCCCTCTTAAGGGGAGGTTTCTAGTTTGTTTCCTACTCCTCCAGCAATCTTAAAATGTCACCCCCTTGACCCCCTTGACCCCCTTGACCCCCTTTCAATATAAATTTGTACATTTTTCGGTAGAAAAATGTCCCGGCCGAATGCCAGTTACTCTTAAATTACAGGCTTGCTATCGCTCGCCAGGATAAAATCGACACCTAAATTGCACGAAAGGTCTTAAAATTGACAGAATGGGGCGGAAATTCTTAAAATCACCAAACTAATGAGGGCAAACGTCTTAAAATCTCAAAAGCAATGGGGCTAACCATGAGGGAGAAAGGAGTCAAGAAAAAAATCCCTCAAGTGGAGACCTCCCCTTAATGGGAGTTTTTGAGTGTTTCCTAGACTTTCATCAAGCTTGGAATTACACCCCCTTGACCCCCTTTCAAGATAAATTTGCACATTTTTCGGTAGAAAAATTTCCCGGCCGAAGGCTGGTTCCTCTAAAATTACAGGCTCGCTATCGCTCGCCAGGAAAAATCGAAACCTAAATGGCACGAAAGTTCTTAAAAGTGACATAAATGGGGTGAAAGTTCTTAAAATCGCCAAACTAATGGGGCGATCGTCTTAAAATCTGAAAAAACAATGGGGCTAAACATGAGGGAGAAATGGGTAAAGAAAAAAATCCCTCAAGTGGAAATCTCCCCTTAATGCGGTACTACAGTCAGTTCTATTTTAACCCTTTTTGAGCCGTCTTTAGGGAGTCTCCTGTTTCTCTGCATTCGCTTGGAGATCTTAATACGTTTCACCCCACTAGTTTGGCGATAATATAGACGTTTCATTCCATTAAGGTATCGGTGTTTTTTTCTGGGTGAGCAATAGCGAGCCTGTAACTTACACGAAATCGTCCTTCGGCCCGAACATTTGTCTATCGAATAATGTA